>CM064910.1:48660943-48815943 GCA_032727855.1 Quercus ilex subsp. ballota
ATTTAACATCTGATTGGGCATTAAACCAACCTTGGGTCTTAGAATTTTGGCATTATTGGGGAATGGGGGCCTGAGTCGTAAGGGGTACAAAATGTGGTGTCTATAGATGCCCCTCTTTTGATTCGTGAGCTCCGCTAATGGAATCAAAAGAATAAGAGATAAAACATTTTGTTTCGACGTACAGCTCGGGCCCAACCCATGCATACGACACACATCACGCATATATGGGGATGGGTGCAACTTCGAACAGTTGTGTGGGATTCGTATGTCTAAATTCCCACCTTTGTTGCTTAGGAAATGAGCAACGACAGGTTCACCATCCCGAAACCTGTTTTGCCAATTGCAAGCAAAAGGCGAGTGACTCACTAGCCTAGAGTCACTTAAAAAGAAAAACAAACAAGGCCAACAACCACAACCATCAACCAAACAAACAAGGGTGCTCTTACGAGCTTAAAAGGATACATCTTTTTGGTTTCCATCTTACCTCAAACTTCTTTGGGTGGTACTTGTCTTCCATCTTCATCTCTACCTGTTTTGGTTAGGCTCTTGCCTCAGGGTGACCTTGGTCTTTGTCTCTATCTCTACCTTTTCTATCGCACCTGCATGTTTAATTCCCGTAGGATATGTGCACGAATTCTGACTTGTACAAGATCTATGCCTACATATTCAATTCCCTCGAGATATGTGCATAAGTTATGTGCTTGCATATTCCATTCCTGTAGAATATGTGCACCATTTCTGTATTCTAACTTACGAGAAAGTCCTTGGATGAAAGATCGATTGGGGATGTTTGTGGGACTCACTGGTGAGTATAATCTGCTGAGAAGTGTATTGGTGATGAGTCTTGATGGTGTGTTGTTCCCTGGGGAGGGGGTAACTTATTGTGGATTTCTTGGTGGTATGTTGCTCAATAGGGAAAACTTTCCTCCATTGGGGAAAAACTGTCTTTATCTTTCTTATGATTCACTGGGGATTGATGCTGATTCCACTCTCGAGGGGGTTTTATCAACTCCATTAGGGAAATTTCATTTTGCAACTCTCAAAGGGACTACTTCTGTGTCTTGGACCCACAAGGGAGTCCATCTATGATACTGAATTTTGCTAGGGATTTGGTTGATGATCTTGACTCCCAAAGGAGTTTTCTTAATGATTTCTGATCCATTGAGGGATGTTTTTTATGCTTTCAATCTACTAGGGACGCCTTTGAGGGTATTTTTGTTCTTTGTCCACTAAGGTCATTTTTGTCATCTTTGGATGTATTCTTGAATTTTCCTTTGTATTTCCAGCATCTCTCAACCCTTGTCTTAACACTGTCTTCTTTCAATTCAGCCTACTTTGCAAGAGCATAAGGAGCTCGTTTGGCTTGCGGGGAATCATAAGCTGGAGGTGACCGAGTATTCCAAGGAGTTATACGGTGGTGAAAGTGCTAGTGATGGTTGATGGTGGTGATGGTGGTGGTGATGGTGGTGGAGGTACAGAGTCAACTCCAAGCTATCAGTCGAGGAAGAGGCGTTTCCGGTGATCCTACAGACAAACAAACACAGACAGACATCATATTTCTTTCTTTTTGTTTTTGTTTTTATTGTTTTTCTCTTTTTAGCAAACATTCCTGCACTTTGGATTTGATTTTAGACATTGAGTTGTACTTAAGAACATCTTTCACATTTATGCTTTCATTTGGGATATGTACTTAAATTACAAACTTATGGAAACTTTGTGTAATTCTGCTATTCTTGATTTTTGATATTTGGAAATTCTAAGCTTAAATTGTACCTTGAGTAGGATTTTAGGCTATAAGAATTCACAGGAGAAGCTTTTGGGGAGAAAACACACTCAAAATAGGGGAAAACTCAGTTCTACCTGCCTTTGTGCGCGCACATACACGTGCCTGCGCGCGCAGGCTTTGACCCTGCGTATGCAGCTTTGACCCTGCGTAAGCATGCCGCAGGTCAGAAAAACCCTAGCCACCCTACTTAGGTATAAATAACCACTGGGGCTTCCAAACCTTCGCTAAATGTATTTTTAGCTCAGAAAACATTCTTTAGGGCTCTCCAATGGCAGAATTCTCTCCTTTAGAAGTCTCAGCATGGATCAAGAAGCTTGGCCCTAATTTCAAAAAGGCTATCACTCCTTTCGGTCTTTCTTGCATCTTTCCATATCATCAAATCAAAGTAGATGAACCACTCCTTCATGCTGTTGCCAACTTTTGGATCCCTACTCAGCATGTTTTTCACTTCAATGGTGTAGAAATATGCCCCACTCTTGAAGAGTTTAGTGCAATCTTGGGTGAACCCAAAGTTAACACTCTTATTTTTCCTACCATGGGTGGGGATCTTCCTACCTTGATTCAAGCTCCGTTGGGTGTTTCTCTTGACCCGGAAAAGCATTGGTGTGTTTTTGGCAAGTTGAACATCCATCTGATTTTTGCATACTTCTCTCGGCTAACTATCCTTGTGACTGATAGACCACGTTCCCACTATCTTAATGCTTTGTACCTATGCATTCTTGCAAGATACTTCTTGGTGCATGGGACAAACTACATAGACCGCAGAATGTACTTGGTGGTTAGTGATCTGCGGAGTGGAAACCTTGTAGGTATGATCTTGGCTGAAACTCGTAATGGCTTGGATGCGTTTCATAGGAAGGAAGAAAATTTCTTTGCGGTGAGCCCTCTCCTTCTTTAGGTATAATTCCTAATTTTTTCCTAGGTTCTCAACCTAGTGGGATCCCTCTAATTTTTTTGCATAGATTGTCTTTCGGTTTTCAACCCATCGAGGCTCCTTATATCATCTTTTCATCAATTTTTTTTCACTCATGCCTTTTTTCTTTTTTCTCTTTTCTCTTTGTATGTGCAAGTTAGATTTGAGTTTATATGAAGGAATAAAATAAGTTATCTAATAGTACATCTACATGAAAAAGCTTCTACGTGACAAAGACGCTAGCTTTAACAGGACACACGTTAGAGAAGATGAAAGTGATAGCAAGAACATAAAAAGGACATAAGATGTACATGGAAAACCCTAGGAAAGGGATGAAAAACCACGGTTTGAGCAAAAATGGAATGTTCTTGCTCCATTTAGATTTGTATTATGTGAGGAAAAGACACCACTCTTGTACAATAAAGGTGTTCTTCCTTAAAGAGAGACCTTGTTTTTACCTTCCTATCTTATCAACTTTCCACTCTCTTCTCTACCTATCTACTTGGGTTCTTACCCTAAAATACAGCTGCATGTTCCTCTTATAATCTGAGGAATATGGCTGAGTACAAAGACAGGTGTCAAGTCATCATTTCATTATTTTGGACCTTTACACAGCTGCGATGTTATCTGTTGACTAGAGTATAGAGATTGCGCCAACGTGACACTGGGGCCTGTGGCTAGGTGACTTTGCCACTGCTTAGGAAACAGGCCCTAGACATTGAGAGGGACATCAGGAGTACTGTGAATGATACACATGTCTCTGAAGTGGTCCAACATGCATTCAACCAATAAAGGGTGTCCTCATAGTTGCTGACCTGAGAAAGTCACTATCTCCCTTTTTATGAGTGCTTGAGTAACATGTTAGATGCATATCTTACTTCCTTCCCAAGGCAGTCACGCCTTTGGCACGGGCCAAGAATAGGATCTTTTAGCCAATGCTTCCTCTTCCTTTGCTCACAACCATTCCACATGTAGGGTCCAGATCCAACCACATACGCATTCTCCCATGCCTTAGTGGTGTTGTGAGAGACCAAGAAAAATTGGGGTTGTAGACACTCAATTTTGCACCCATAATTTAATCAAGGAAGATGGCTAGAATGACCATTTATATACCCAAAATTCATGATTGCATTACATGCATTAATTCATTCATTGCATATCATAAAAATGATCTTGAAATTCTAACGGTCGTGACAGTATGCCCGATTTCCAAATCGGACCGTCGAATTGAAAGATATCGCATGATCAGGTTTGCATGGTCTGCATGCATTTTGTTTGGATGGAACCAACCACACATGATTAATTTAAATTAATTCTAATTGGTCGAGAAATTAAAATTAATTAAATAATTTTGTAATTGGTTGTTAATTAGTGTTAAAAATAGGCTTGCTTGCATGGGAATAAAAGAGGATGATCAGATAACTACAAAATTGTGGATGATCAAGACTTTTTGGAGTATTTATCTACAAGATAATCATTGCTAAAAAAAACTTGAATTATCAGAAAAAGAGTTTAATTTTTAGAATGTGAATTAAAAAACACATCTAAGTGCAAGTCCCGACTCAAAAAACCTCAAAAAATGAGTCCAAAATGGACCAAAACTTGATCATGGGACTGGCACCCAAAAGGGCCATTCGGAACTTTTGGAGTGCCGATCGGCACTTTCCAAGTGCTGATTGCGGGCCCCGGCCCGAGGGCACTTGGACTGAGATAAACCTTACCTTTTTCAATTTTTTAGAGATAAGGACGCGTCCCAGTTCGTATTCTAATCATTTAGCTAAATTTTTGAACATCCCAGCCTCTATAAATAGAGGGGGCCTCTCAAAATTCAGCACACTTTTTCACGCTCTCTGCCTCCTCTCTTTCTGACTCTTCTCTTCTTTTATTTTCCTTCTTACATTAAAGACGTTCTGAAGGCTCTAACCTTAGGAATTTCTTTTCTATAAGCAAAATATTTTTAGGTTTCAAAGAGAATTGAATAAATTTCTTTGAACCCTGAAATATTCCTTCTCTAGTAAGAAGAGCACGCTCATGCAAGAGGTAGTTTTTCTTTTCTTTTTCTGTTCCTTTTTATTAATTCTACTTAATGATGCATGAATACGTTTAGGATGCTTTTATTATTTTGATTTCTGATGATGTTGCCATGTGTTGTTAAACTTTTCTTTAAAGTATGTTCTTGCTATATTTTGTTGTTATGATTTTTCTTTTAAGTCTCAAAAATCTGCTATCAATGATTCTTTTTTTTTTTCAACACATAAAACTAATCTGCATTTTCATTAAATGCAGATCTGATTTTTTTTAACACTTAAAACTGATCTATATTTTCATTAAATACAAATCTGAATTTTTTAACACATAAAACTTATTTGTATTTTCATTAAATACAGATCTAATTTTTTTAGAAAAACTTTCTTTGTGACATAGTTGCAGATTTTGGGAATTTAAAAGAATAAATTAAAAATTAGGTTGAAAATTTCTTTTTCTTAATATGTAATGCATGTAAAATAATTTTATCTCAAGAGTGTGTCCTCTCTCAAAAAGTTTTTCTTTTTATGTTCAACAACAGATCTGATTTTTTTTTTTTACATATAAACCAAAAGTCATTTTTCTTACTATTCAAAACAAATCTAATTCTTTTAAATAAAATCATTTTTTCTTTAACTTTACACCAAAAACAAATCTGATATTTTTTACAAAAATCTTGTTCCTTTCTTTGTATAAAAAACACATACGATTTTCTTTATAAAACTTTTTTTTTATCCACATAAAAACAAATCAGGTTTCTTTTTTACATAAATCAAATAATTTTTAATTCACAAAAACGGATCTGAATTTTTATAAAGGATACATTCATAAGATAATTTTATTTGAGTTAATGTTAGTCAAGTGTTTGTCATATATGGAACATATCATTCATATCATGCAAAAAGGGTATATTGGTCATTAACTTCTAGAAGACCAGACTCTGTCTAGGCGGAATGGGTGCCTAACACCTTCTCATTCCGTAAACTAACCTCCGAATTTAGTTCTTTTGGACAAGTAAATCTATGTCTTGTCTTTCTTTTATTTTTGGGTAGATTGTAACCAGGACTCAAAGCCTTGTAAGATTCAATTTATCAAGCTTGTATTTATTTTTTATTTAATCAATGACAATGAAGCATTTCAATCATGTAAATTTGAATTTTTTTTTTCTAATTTTTTTTGTATAAAAAATAAGTGGTGACTCCACATCACTTACCCAAAAAGAGAGGTGCCTTAAAGCACCCAAATCTCTTTTTTGAGAGCTCTCAACCTTTGCGGTCTCTCATAGGGGTGCTCTCAAAAAAGAGATTTTGATGCTTTTAAGGGCACCTCTTTTTATGGGTAAGTGGTGTGGAGTCCCCACTTATTTTTTATACAAAAAAATTAGAAAAAATAAATACAGATTACATGATCAAAATATTTCAAATGTCATTGATTGAATAAAGACAAGTACAACTATGGTAAATTAAACCTTACAAGGCTTTGGGTCCTAATTACAATCTATGCAAAAGAATACAAAACTTTGGTCCTAGTTACAATCTACCAAAATCAAATAGACAAAACACTAAGCTACCTATCCAAAAATCCTAAACTCGGGGGCTAGGTTACGAAATGGAAAGGTGTTAGGCACCCATTCCGTCCAGGCAAAGTCTGGTCTTCTAGACTCTAATGACCAATATACCCTTTTTGCATGATGTTAAATGATATGTTGAACACACTTGACAAAAATTAATTTAAATAAATTCCCCTTATGAATGATGTCCTCTTTTAAAAAGAATATTCAGATCTATTTTGGAAATTAAAAAAATAAAACTTGGTTTGTAAAAATAAATTAGATTTGTTTTTGTGAATTAAAATAATAAGACTTTGTTAAAAAGAATCAGATCTATTTTTGTGTAAAGTTAAAAAAGTGATTTTATCAAGAAAAAATCAGATGTTGTTTGTAAAAAAAATGAAACTTTGAAAAGAATCAGATCTGTTTTGTGTCTAGTAAAAAAAAAAGATTTTTTTTGTTAATGAAAAACTAGATCTGTTGTTGGAAACAAATAAAAAGGACTTTTGAAGGAGGATTCACATTCATGAGACGAATTTGTCATGCATCACACAAAAAACTTTAACCTAAATTCAATCCCTTCTTTTGAATCTCAAAATCTACAATTTTGTAACAAAGAAAACTTTTTCTAAAAAAAATCAGATTTGTATTTAATGAAAATACAAATCAGTTTTGAGTTTTAGAAAAATCAAATTTGAAAATATAGATCGGTTTTGAGATTAGAAAAAAATTAGATCTGTATTTAATGAAAATACAGATCAGTTTTGATTTTTGAGAAAAATTAGATCTGAAAATACATATCAGTTTTGAGTTT
Source organism: Quercus ilex subsp. ballota (assembly GCA_032727855.1). Lineage (NCBI taxonomy): Eukaryota > Viridiplantae > Streptophyta > Magnoliopsida > Fagales > Fagaceae > Quercus > Quercus ilex. The sequence goes on from CM064910.1 coordinate 48,668,031, forward strand.
TGAAAAATTAGATCTGAAAATACAGATCAGTTTTGAATCTTCATAAAAAAATTTGTTAATCATTGCAAATTTTGAAGTCAAAAAAGAAAGAATTGAAATAAAAAATCATCTAAGGTATCTAATCATGGAAATTATATATTAAAAACAAGACAAAATAAAACATACTAAACATATTCATGCATCAAACAAAAATAAACTAATTAATGGAAAAAAAAAAAAAAAAACATAATACCTGTTGCATGAGTGTGCTCTTCTAATGAATGAATATTTTAGAAATCAAAGAATTTTGTTCACCTCTTTGAGGTCTAAAATACCTTACTTACAAAAAAGAAGTTCCTAAATCAAAAACCTCCAGAACGTCTTTAACATAAGGGGAGTTGAAAAGTCAGAAGAGAAGAGCCCTAGAAAGAGGGGGTCAGAAAGAGTGCTGAATGTTGGGAGGCCTCCCCTATTTATAGAGGTTGGAATGCTTAAAAAAAAAAGCAAAAAACGTATGGGGGAAAATCATAAAAAAAATGAGATTTGGATAAGAGTAAGCTGATTTTTCAGATCAAAACAAGCTTCAGTATTTTGATCATATCGTTTTACTAAAAATTCTGATTTAGATGAAATTTTGACAACTGAAGGGAAATTCGATTCTCTACAACTTTTCCAGAAATAGCCTAGTCTTAATTTTGAGTTATACTAGGCCAAAAGTTTCTTGGAACATGAATCTGAAATCTGCTACTTGATTAACTCGTTTTTGAAGTGTTTTCCAACTCTAAAACTGTATTTGGACGAATTTAAGAGTTATATTTATGATAAAAATCATTCCAAAATGATAATTAGGATTTTTAAAATAATTATTTTGAATGCAATTATCCTAAATGCCTAATTATACCGTGTTTAAATATTATTAGCTTATTTGTTTTAATCCCATGCAACAAATCTCACTTTAAGAAAAATACTCTACCAATCACATAAATTCATTTAATTAATTTTAATCATTAACCAATCAAAATTAATTTCAATTTGCCACACGTGATTGGCTTCACCCCAGACAATGCATGTAGACCGTGAAAACTTGATCTCGTGATATCTTTCAATCCGACGATCCGATTTGGGAATCGGACATACCGTCACGACCTTTAGAATCTCAAGATCATTTTTATGATATGCAATGAATGAATTAATGCATATAATGCAACTATGATTTTTTGGGTATATGAATGGTCATTCTAGCCATCTTCCAAAATTAAATTATTGGTGCAAAATCGAGTGTCTACAAGTGTAATGTACACCCTTTTTTTTTTTTTTTTAGATATGGCTACAGGAGAGGCTTTGATTGCTCCATCCCCCTACTGTTCCTCCTAATTCATACCTCCCCAAGCATTATCTAAACATGCTGAGATGAGTTCACTGAGTTCATGGAGTGCATTAAAGTCACAAATATCTAATGGCTAGTGGAATGGTGGCACATCTCAAGCATGGTTCATCGCAGTCTTAAGGATAACTGTGTCCCCTTGGTTAGGCTTCGTTGTTGTTCTTACTACTCTACCTGTCGCATTGCAAGGCAATTTGGTGATCGCCAAGGAGCTCCTAGTGATGATGGTTCTTTCCATACATTGGCTTTTTACTAATAGGACCTTGGGCAGAATCTGTGAGTCTTGGCCGCAACGAAGGGTGACCAAAGGCATCCATCCTCCTCAATTCCTTCATCCTACTTTGGGGTACAAAAAGTGGCTAGAGGATGGCATTAAGTGGGTTTCCATAGATGAAAAAGCTTACATGAAGTCCAACAAAAAGAAGAGGACCGAATGACGACCTTGATATGCCTCAAATTTTACTTTTCTACACTTTATGAGTCTCATGTTTTTTCTTTTGAACTTAATAAAGGATTGGAATGTTTCAAATCCCCTATGGAAACAATTTATTATCTTTTAATTTGAGCAATGAGAGAATTGTCCATTTATTATCTTTGCTTATTGTCATTATTCTTCTTTTTCTTTTTCTTTTTTTCATGCCATGTAATTTTTGCCCACGACGTCCTTTGAGGAATTTTCACCATGCCCATGGTCTTTTCCCCTATCTTTTGCATAGACTGCCCTTTCGGGTTTTCAATCTTGCAGGGTTCTTTTGCCTTAATTTTTGCTTAGGCCGCCCTTTCGGGTTTTCGACCTAGCAGGCTTTTTTCTTTTTCTTTCAAATGTTATATCTTCGGAGTCTATCCATGTTGATTGGGCAAAGCATCTCTTCCTCATCCAAATCTATAATTCTCGTAGCACCTCCTAACATGATCTTCTTGATAATAAAAGGCCCAAACCATCTTAGCTTCGTCTTTCCTCTTAGATCAAAAGTTTCATCTCTAAGCACTTTTAGGATCAAGTCCCCTCTTTTAAGGTTTCTAGGTTTCACCTTTTTGTTAAATGCTCTAGCAATCCTCTTTTGGTATCCTTGTGCATGGATTTTGCCCTAGCTCTCTTCTCATCTATCAAAGCCAATTGCTCATATCTTTGTTTCATCCAATCTTCCTCTAGGACCTTGATTTCCACTAGCACTCTCAACGATTGCATCTCCACCTCAATGGGAAGTACCGCTTCACTACCATAGCCCAAAGAGTAAAGGGTTGCCCTAGTCGATGCACGGATAGAAGTTATGTGATCCTATAAGGCAAATGGGAGCGTCTCGGCCTAATCCTTGTATGTCACTACCATCTTGGCTAGGATGTTCTTGACGTTCTTATTGGCTGCTTCTATGGCCCCATTGGTTTACAGTCGATATGGTGAAGACTTGTGATGTTTGATGTTGTATAATTCCATAATCTTTCTAACCTCTCCCTTTAAGTGGGAGCCATTATCAGAGATGATCTCTTGAGGTACCCTATACCGACAAATGATGTTATTCTCTACAAATTTGGCCACATGCTTGGCTTTTAGTATGAAGTAGGATGTATTCGTGTCCATTTGAGGCCTTAGGGGCTATTCTTCTGATCACATATATGCCCCAGATTGAGAAAGTTCATTGAAAGGTCATGATATCTAGCTCACTAGGTGGCACGTGATTCAAATTTACATGTGTTTTGCAATCATGGCAACTCTTCACAAAGTCTACACAATCGGTCTCCATCATGTTCCAATAGTACCCTATCCCTCAGATCTTCTTGGCTAACATTATCCCATTCATATAAGGACCACAAATCCCTTGATTGATTTCTTCCATGACTTTCTCAGCTTCTTCTTTCTTTAGACAATGAAGATGTATACCATCATAGGATCTCCTATAGACCTGACCTTTGCATAAGATGTATTGCATTGCCACCATCCTAATCGAACAACCCTCTCTTTTGTTGGCACCATTTGGATATACCCCCAATTCCAAGAATTTAATGATGTCATAATACCAAGGAACCCCTTCCTCTTCTATAACTATGACTGAAGCTTCAGTCTTCTCTTTGTGTACCAACCTATAACTTTGTTCAATCTCTAAGGGTCGTGTCCATACTCCTTTAGGTATTTCAACCATGGAAGATAAGTAGCCAAGGCATTTGCAAACTGATTCTGAGCTCTAGGGAAGACCGTATATTCAATCTTGTCAAAGGTTTTGGTCAAATCTTCTAAATATTGTTGATAGGGCTTTAAGTGCTCTTCCTTCACTTTCCATAACCTTTGTACTTGAGCTATAGCCAAAGTCGAATCTCCAAAGACCTTGGCCTCTTTTACCCCCAATTCTTGGAAAGCTTCCATTCCGGTGATACAAGCCTCATATTCTGCCATGTTATTATTTGCCTCAAAGTTCAACTTAACTGCCGAGGGTATATGAGATCCTTTGGGAGTGATCAAGAGTACTCCTATCCCATTCCCATATTGGTTCATGGCTCCATCGAAATACATCTTCAATGGCCCTAGCTCAATGTCTAAAATGTCCTCATCCGGAAAATCTTCTCTACCATCCTCTCCTTCCACGGGGTTCTCAGCACAAAAATCTGACACGATACTCCCTTTGATAGTTTTCCTTGCCACATACTTTAAATCGAATTCTGTTAATAGGATCAACCATCTTGACAATCTTCCACTCAAAGCAGGCTTCTCTAACAAGTACTTCAATTGATCCATTCTGGCTACTACCCATATTTGGAAAGGTAGGATAATGTGTCTCAACTTCTATACGGCCCATACGAGAGCAAAGCATAATTTTTCTATGGGTGTGTATCTAGTCTCATAATCGTGGAACCTTTTGCTCAAATAGTATATGGCTCTCTCATTCTTATCATCGTCTTCTTGGGCAAGCATACTTCCAACTGCATCTTTTACGATAAAGAGATATAGGAGTAATGGCTTTCCATGCTTCGGAAGTATCAAGATAGGTGGATGGAGGAGATATCCCTTGATGAGCTCAAAAACTTTCTAACATTCATCATTCCATTAATGAGGTTCATTTTTTCTTAGGAGCTTGAAGATGGGCTCACAGGTGGAAGTGAGTTTAGCAATGAACCTATTGATGTATTGTAATCGACCCAAGAATCCCCTTATCTCTTTTTCGCTCTTGGGTGGCGGCATCTCTAATATGACTTTGATCATTGATAGGTCAACTTCTATCCCTCATAATGCATGCGTGCATGTTGGCTTAGAAACCTTAGCCCAGAACATAGAAAACACAAAAGAACAGAGTAACACTTAACAATAAATCTAACAACCTAACATGCTTAGAAATATAAAAGCTAACTAAAACTAAGCTATATAAGCATAAAACATACAAAGAAACAAGATTAAAAACAAAATTAAAACAGAAAGGGAGAAAAAAGTTTAGAACTCAATACCTCAAAACAAAAGCTTGTAGGCTTATTTTTTACCGTTCCCCTCAGTCAAATCTATTCACAATCAATGAAAAAGTGATAATAATCTTAAACTCGAAGATCAAGTCCAAAAAATGCATCAACCAAAAGAAAATTGACTTGAAGATGTTTTGTGAAAAACTCCATTTTTTATTCACTATTTCTAGTTAATCTTAATGTTTTTCCTTTGGGATTTCTATGTGTTTTGCAAAGATACCATGTATGGCTATTTATATTGTGAAAATGGGGGTTTGGAACGGCTCCCAGACGATGCGGGATTCATTCCAAACCTCAGTCTTTAATGTCAAAAACTTGCCTTTCATAATTTCTGGAACCCTACATGCGCATGCAGGTTTGTGCCTGTGTGTGCATGCATCATGGCCACACGTGCAAGTTGATTCTTGCGCACACAAGCCGAGGGTTTTCTTGGCTTTATCTTTTCAAAAATAGATTTATTTACTCATTAAAAGTTATATTTTCCATTTTGACATTTCTCAAGTCAATTTAACATCTGATTGGACCCTAAACCAACCTTGGGTCTTAGAATTTCAGCATCATTGAGGAACGGGGGCCCAAGTCATAAGGGGTACAAAATGTGGTGTCTACAAATAACCATCTAGGAATAAAAACAATATCACAATCAAGAATAAACAAATATAAGCATAAATGAAAGAGAGATAGATACACAATCACAAAAATAGTGCTAGGAAAATAAAGCGATAAAGTAAAGAGACAAAGTAAATAAATAGAACTTTATATATAAAAATGGATGATGTTTACATGAGATGAAGTAAAGAGAAATGGGATGAGTACAGTTATTAGAAAAACTATCCCATCCCTACAGCTTACCCACAAAGATTACAAAAATAAGAGAGAGGCTGAATTTTTTGTGATGGGTTTCCTAAAGAGAGGAGAGAGGAAACTTTTAGAATTTTCTAGGGTTTTTTCAGATTTTTCCACTATTTTTCTCTCTATTTTTCTTTTTTTTTTTTTTCCTCCCAAAAACTTAATACTTTTACAAAGAGGGGGGGGGGAGATAGCATCCCATTTTTTACACCTAAGCAGGCTATTTCGTCTTTTTCCTGGTTTCTGGTCCGATCTTCGTGTGACTATTTGAAGGCCTTTTCAAGCTTCATTTTCTACACCCCCTAAACTTTAACTTAGTGGCCATTACACCCCCTGAACTTTTATTTTGGCCAATTACTCCCTAAACTTTACTCATGTGCCAAATTAGTACTTCAGTTGGTCTGCTGTTAATAAACTAGCGGAATACTCACATGACATGCATGTGAGCATTAAAATCACTCAATTCAATTGCCTAAGACCCATAGAGATGAGAGAGAAAAAAAATTGAGAGAGAGAAACCTAGGAGAGAGACGATCCACACAATCAAGTGTCAATTTGAATCCTAGGAGAAAGAAACGATCATGGTCCTGCTGACAATCTCACCGTTCAGTTTTGTGAGAGGGAAACATAAATTTGAGATGTGGAGGTTAGATTTAGATTTAAATCTGAAAGGCTAAAGCTTGAGAGTTTCAGATATGGAGGCTAAGGTTTTGGTTAGAGAGAGAAAGAAATCACTAGAGAGAAATTAGAGAAGAGACCTGTAGTGGCAATAGAGGTCTTGAGTCAGCCATGGTGGCTAATCTATGGGTTTAGAAAGAGAAGTTGTAAAAGAGGAGCACCAGCTTGGGTTTGGAAACCAAAGATGAGATGTAAAGACTGAAAATAATTGCGACTTCCCGTAACTATTTCTTAGGAGCTTGTACGTGTATCTACAATTGTTGTACATATTACAATTTATTTGAATATAGTCATATATAGATAACAATTGAGTACAATTTATTTGATAGAGTTTAATTTGATCTGGTATGCTCTTGTACTTAAGCTTTATCTGCAGTGGGAGATAAGGATGAGGCTATCTTTTTTCTTCCTCTCTCACCCCCTCCAAATTGGTCTAGACGTTGTTTTTTTAAAAATAAGTTGCACATGTGTGATAGTTCTGTTTGTCACTTAACGTTCTGGCTAACAGATGGTCCTATTTGGTAGATATGCAAAGTTTAAGGACTAAATTGGCCAAAATAAAAGTTCAGAGAGTGTAATGGCCACTAAGTTAAAGTTTAGGGGGTGTCAAGGCATTTTTCCCATTAGAACTTTACTAATGTGCCAAATTAGTACTTTAGTTGGTCTGCTATTAATAAACTAACGGAATACTCACATGGCATGCATGTGAGCATTAAAATCACTCAATTCAATTGCCTGGGAGCGATAGAGATGAGAGAGAAAACAATTTTGAGAGAGAGAAACCTAGGAGAGAGACTATCCACATAGTCAAGTGTCAATTTGAATCCTAGGAGAAAGAGACAATCATGGTCCTGCCAACAATCTTACCGTTCAATTTTGTGAGAGGGAAACATAAATTTGAGATGTGGAGGTTAGATTTGGGTTTAAATTTGAAAGGCTAAAGCTTGAGAGTTTCAGATATGGAGGCTAAGGTTTTGGTCAGAGAGAGAAAGAAATCACTAGAGAGAAATTAAAGAAGAGACTTGTAGTGGCAATAGAGGTCTTGAGTCAACCATGGTGGCTGATCTATGGGTTTAGGGAGAGAAGTTGTAAAAGAGGAGCATCAGCTTGGGTTTGGAAACTAGAGATGAGATGTAGAGACTGAAAATAAATGTGGCTTCCCATTACTATTTCTTAGGAGCTTGTATGTGTATTTACAATTGCTATACATATTACAATTTATTTGAATATAGTCATATATAGATAACAATTGATTACAATTTATTTGATAGAGTTTGATCTGATCTGGTATGTTCTTGTGCTTAAGTTTTATCTGTAGTGAGAGATAAGGATGAGGCTATCCTTTTTTCTTTTTTTCTTTTTTTTTTCACCCCCTCCCAAATGATCTAGACATTTGTTTTTTGTTTTTAAAAAACTAAGTTGCATGTGTGTGATAGTTATGTTAGTCACTTAACGTTCTAGCTAACAAACGGTCATATTTGGCACATATGCAAAGTTTAAGGAGTAAATTGGCTAAAATAAAAGTTCAGTGAATGTATTGGCTACTATGTTAAAGTTTAGGGGCTGTCAGAACATTTTTCTCTATTAATTATAACAATTTACATTTTCCTTATTTTCATTGACTTGCAATATATTTGAAATGAATTCTTCAGATATTATTACAAATAATGAGTATTATATATGAGCCATAAAAGTAATTTCTTATTGCATGAGACATCAGCTAGTATTGAAGTACTACACCAAAAATCAATTGGTGTCTTGGTCTGATGATAAAGAGCTATCATTAGGTGACGACGTCATAGGTTGGAACTCTCTCTAAAAAAAAAAAAGGCTAGTATATAATTAAAGCATAGGACAATGCTAAATAATGCCATTCGGCATTGATAATGATTTGACACATAATGCCTTATGCCACATTATTTGATTTTTGTCAAGTTATTGATTTCATTCAATTACTAGTTTGTAACCTCCTTCATATGCATTGATACATTAAAAATAAAAATAATTAGATTCCTGTTAAAATTCATACATAAGTTAATTACTATTGATGGTCATTCTTATATTTTGTCATTTCTTTAAAAAAATACCTTGTAAGAATATTATTCAATGACACACACAAATTGTTTATTCTTGTTTATTTTATTTTAGTTTTTCAAAATGAAAATATTTTGTTACTATTTAACTTATTTTTTATTATTCTAAAATGAACGGTTTTTAGACCTCTTAACCCAACCAGATTAGCCTAGTTAATTAGCCAAGTGATTAACTTAGTCAAATTATGCAAATCTAGGTTATCACAATCAAACAATCATATCAAGAACATAAAGCAGCGGAAAAATAAATGACACAATGATATGATGACCCAGGAAACCACACGGTAAAAACCTGGGGAGCATTTGACCTAGTTATCCTCAAGGTAAACTTGAATCCACTATATGAAAGAATCGAAGTTCATACAAAAGGACTTACAAGCTCCCCGCTTGACTTCCTAATGCTACCCACCAGTAGAACTTACTGACACGACCACGTACAAGCTCCGAATTCACGAACTCCTTCTTTCTTGGATTCTCCAATCAGCTACAAGCACCCACGCTTGTTATTCTTTAAGCTCCAATGGCAACAACTAAGTTGATCATCAAGATGTTGATATTATCTCTACCTTGAAAACCCTAAGTTTATGTGAAGGAAAACTCCTCAAGGATCTCACAAGAGATTCACACAAACCGCAAAGTATGAGCAACAATACAACCAGAGCAACTCTCAAAAACGTGGCTAGGGTTTTGCCTTATATACCTAGGGCAGAAACATAAAACCCTAAATGTTTAATGAGATAGGGCTGAGTTGGAAATTCTACAGAAAAAACATTCTGGCCGACTTTCGATCGATCGAGTCTAACTTTCGATCGATCGAGCCAGGCCGAAATGTACCAATGCATCTGCAGCCTCTCGATTCCAACTTTACATGAATTACACAACTTTGAGCAAGCCTAAACAAGACTAAACACATTGTTTTGATCATGGTTTGCCAACATTACACATTAGAGTTCTAAATATACAAATTCCTAAATCTTTAGAACCTAACATAAAACAATTATTTTATTTTATTTGTGCATTTTTCAAATAAGAGATAAACACCTTATTTTTTAGAACATGTCATACATTTTCATTGAAATTATATTTGAACTAATAATAAGTTTTTTTGTGGGAAAATCTAGATTAGTTTTAAATTGATTAAAAGTGATTTCAAATGGAATCTAAATAAAATGGGTTAGAAGTAGTTTTAGATTGACTAAAAATAGTTTTAAATAGGTTAGAAATATTACATACATTCAAAGTTTTACAAAGAAATATAATAAATTTTTAATTGAGTCTTTTTACATTTTTTAAGTTTAGATTCATGAATCTACATTTAATTTAGCATAAGGAGAGTTGGAATGAAACTTAGCACAAATTAAAACTCATTTAAAACATAGAGACTTGGTACTGTGGACACAATGGGGAGTTGCCACCTAGTTTTTGCAATGGTCTAGGACCATATATATAGCGTCCTCTCGAGGAATGACCTTTTGATCTTACTACGAGAGATATGGGTTTGGAGTTAAGGTATGGTCTTAGGAAGGTGTTAGGCACCCACAATTGCCCAACCCTAAGGTTGGTTTCCTTTCATTGTATCTTATATCTTAACCCTATTAAAGGCATACTCAATATTGTATCTAACTCACACACACACTAGTATACATCTAATCACTCAACATGGCATCAATCATCCCTAACCATACATCTACCATGGCAATCAAACAAGGCCTAACCTACATCTAATCATGGCATACCCTAACATACATTTAAGAAACAACCTAATATTCACCTAACATGGAACATCATTGCATTCCAAACCCTAGCATACATCATGCTTCATCACATCATATCCTAACATACATCTAGCATAGCATCTCATATTCAAGCATAAACCCTAGCTAGCATGGCAAAACAAGTCAACTCACAGATCCTATCATTCATCGAATCATATCCCTCCAAGGCGGCAAGCATAAGGACATCAAAAATCATATTGAAGGTAATCAAGAACATGCTATCCAACCAACCATCAAAGCGAGATCATATTCAAATATGTATGCTCATGTGAATGTATGACTCACCTTACCTATCTTGCAACAACTCAGCACCCATGGCATTATGCATGGACATGTGAGTGAATGAATGACATGGTATTAAAAGCAAGAAACTTTAAGAGAAAACCCTAATCTAGCATACCATCACAAACAAACATGTGAACAGAAAAGTATAAAGCTTAAAAGCACACAAGAAGGTTAAAACATAAGCATATGATGTGAAAAAGAAGGAACAGAAAGCAGAACACTTGGATTAGGGTTTCTAGGCATGAATATGCTTGCACATACATAGGCCTACGTACGCAGGCCAGTTGTATGCATACGCATACTTCGAGCCTACGTACACATGCAAGAAGCATGCACACAGAGGCACGCCCTACCTAACCCAGAAACAGAAACGCGAAAAAATACTTGAAAGCTTAAATCTAGCAACTTAACATGCTTTTAAGACATACAAACACACAAACCTAGACTAAACAAACATATTAAAACGTAAATCAAGGCTAGGAAAGACCCTCTTAGTCAAATCTATCACAAATCAATAAACGTGTGATTAGTAATCTTAAAATTCAAAGATCAAGGCTAGGAAAGACCCTAATAAAATAAAATTGACTTAAGAATGTTTTGTGAAAACTCCCTTTTTGATTCACTATTTCTAGTGAATCTTAGTGTTTTCCTGTGGGATTTCTGTGTGTTTTTGAAAGGTATCATGTATGGCTATTTATATTGTGAAAAATAGGGGGTTGGAACGGCTCCCAGACGATGTGGGATTCGTTCCAAACCTCAATCCTTAATGCAAAAAACTTGCCTTTCTGGTGCTCCTGAAACCCTACTTGCATGCGCAGGCTCATGCCCTACGTATGCAGGCTCAGGGTTTCTTTTGGCCTTTATTTTCCAAAAATAGATGTTTTGCTCATTAAAAAGTTATATTTTCCATTTTAACATCTCTCAAGTCAATTTGTAATCTGATTGGGTCCTAAACCAACCTTGAGTCTTAGAATTTCAATATCATTGAGAAATGGGGACCCTAGTCATAAGGGTTACAAAATGCGGTGTCTACAGGTATCGAATTAGTGGGCAATTAAAGGGACACTTGACACAAAATTGTATTTCATTAGAGTATAATTTGTATTATTGATCAAACTTTTTCTCAACTTTCACTTTAATATAATATATATGATATGCTAGACATCACGTCATTTTTTTAGGCAACGTAATCTATTTTTGTGGGACATTGATTTCATTTGTTATTTTTTTTAATAATTCAATAGTTGAGGAAATGAGAATTTGAATCTTCATCTCCATGTCGAGCTATAAGTCTCTTGACTCATTTATAATTATTATTAAACACAAAATAATTGGATATGCTTAAATGACTAATTAAAAAAAGGGTAACGTTAACGGGTGCCCTTGGGGCAATTGTTAACAACCCCATTTAAGAAAGTTTTGACACACTTTTATGGAAATAGAATAATTTTTCAAAACATTAATTGCTTTTTTTTTTCCTTTTTCCATAAAAACTTTCTTAATATGGTTAGTTAACAATTGCCTTAAGGGCATCCGTTAACATTTCCCTTAAAAAAACTACCAAAATTATGGATAGAGTTTACCTCCAAATTAATTTGGGAAACTCCTCCAACCTAGTCCCCCCTCTTCTGCTCTCTCTAAGTTTTGATAAATTTTGGCATATTTGGATAACTTTTTAGAGTTTCTCTTGACTTGGGAATTGAATTTAACCTCCTAAGAGTTTCATTTGAGAATTTATCAGTTTTAAAGGCCTAATAAATTGGAATAATCAATTAGTTGTTATAAACTTTTGGATTTCTTGAAGTTCACACTAATTAATTATATTAATTCTTTCAATGAACCAATCATAGTTAATTATTATACATGCGATCAACCTCAATTGTGAGGATGTATATTAACTGTTAAAACTTTATCTAGCTATAACTTTTAATTTGATGAATCGAGTATAATTTAAGCATATATGTTTTTTTTAATCATTACAATTTCTAGATTTATTTTCAATGAAGTGTTAGAACACTGAATATTCAATATTATGATTTTGCTCTTACACTATAAAATGACAATTATGCCATTAATGTAAAGTTTAATGGACGAAGTTTAGTTACAAACTTGGTTGTAGCCAATAGTTACAACTCCCACTAAAAAGAAACTAACATGACTACATATTTTGAAATTCTAACCGTTAGATTTGTAGACACCACATTTTGTACCTTTTACGACTTGGGCCCCCATTCCCCAATTATGATGATATTCTAAGGCTCAAGGTGGGTTTAGGGCCTAATCCGATTACAAATTGACTTGAGAAATTTTAAAATGGAAAATATAAATTTTTATGAGCAAATAAATCTATTTTTGGAAAATAAAGGCCAAGGAAACCCTCGGCCTGCGTATGCAGGCACGAACCTGTGCACGTAGCTAGGGTTCTAAAAACTATGAAAGACAAGTTTTCTGCGTTAATGTTGAGATTTGGAACGAATCCCACATCATCTGGGAGCCATTTCAAACCCCCATTTTCTAACTATATAAAGCCATACATGGTACCTTTCAAAACACACAAAAACTCCTCAGGGAAAACCTAAGATTCACTAGAAATAGTGAATCAAAGAGGGAGTTTTTCACAAAACATCCTCAAGTCAATTTTCTTTTGATTGTGACCTTTTCTAGTCTTGATCCTCAAGTTTTGAAGTTTATTAATCATTTTTGTTTGGTTGTGAATAGATTTGACTAAGGGGAACCGTCAAAATCAAGATAAAGAGCTTTCTGTTTTGAGGTATATGTTCTAAACCTTTTTCCTTTCTTTTCTTAATTTCAATTCTATTTTCTCCTTGTTTTCTTGTTTTCTTGTTTAATTTATGTTTTAACATGTTTAGGAAGCGTAGGGTTTAGTAGTTTTCTGTCTTGAAGCATGCTAGGTTGTTAGTTTTGTAGTTTTAAGGTTTTGCTCTATTTCTATGTTCTTGTTTTTTGGGTTAGGGTTCTTCAGGGTGTGCCTACGTGCGCATGCTTCTTGCATGCGTATGCAGGCTCAAAGTATGCGCACGCATACAATTGGCTTGCGTATGCAGGCCTATGTATGCACACACATACTCGTGCCCAGAAACTCTAATTCGAGTTTTCTATTTCTGTTTCTTCTTTTATTTTATATAATATGCCTTTGTTTTGACCCTCTTACATGTTTTTGAGTATCTGTTCCTCTTGTTTGTCTTTAACATGCTAGATTAGGGTTTCTTTTATTTCTTGCTTGGATGCCATGATCATGCATTCACATGTCCATCCATTGATACATAGGTGTGAGATACAGAAAGGCAAACGAGGTAAGACATGCATTCACATGAACATGCATTGATTTGAATATGATCTTGGTGATGGTTGATGTGTATGATAGATGTATGCTAGGTTTGGTTGATGAGCATGATAGACGTATGTTAGGTTTTAGGACATTTGATGCCATGTTGATTATTAGATGCATGTTACTGTGTGTGTGAATATAGAATGCAATGTTGAACATTCCTTTAATGAGATTAACATGTAGGACATAATGAATGGAAGCCGACCCACGGGTCGGGCGGTTTTGGGTACCTAACACCTTCCCAAAATAGTACCCAAACTCCGAGCCCATACTCTGATAGTAAGATCAGTCCTTCCACGTAAAGGCTCTATATTTATGGTTCCTAACGACTCCTTTTCTCTGCCCCGGTCCATTTGGCCGAGGCGTACTCCCCAAACCACGTGTTGCACCCACAAGATTGCATGTTCTTTATGTTTTTAAGTTGCATGTCAAAATTTATGTCAATAAAATGTTATTTACTATTTGATTTATAAACTTATTTTTATGCATAATTTTATATTACAAAAACTTGAAATTTAAACATTTGACTATGACATAGTTACTGATCTCTGATATTTTGGAAATTTTGCAAGCATGAAGGATATTAGAAGAAAATACTATCAAATGATGGATTTGCCAAGATTCACATTCAATAAAAATTTATTTGAGTAGAGTTGTAACTATTGACTATAACTAAATTTGTAGTCAAATTTTGCCCAAGTTAAATGAAATGAAAAATGATGTGTCTACATAGTACACGCTCTTGTGTCTACCTATAGAAAATAAAATAAAATAAAATAAAAAATCATTTTTAGAAATAGGGATCTGTTAACAAGGGGCCTAAGGGCATTGTTTAAAAATTAATAAATGCTTAGTAATGAGCTGTAATGCACACTTTTCAAAAAATAAATGCACATGTTAATGATTTATTGGCTTAATTATACCCACAAATTCAATGCAATTGTGTGTGTTATTTTTTGGATATATGTGTATAGTTTGATCTTATTTTTCAAAAATATTATTTAATAAAGCATTAAATACATTTTAACTACTATGCTTAAGGAATTCATTAAAAAATCCCTATAAATTAAAAGGTCATGTTAGCAGGTGCCTTTAAGTTGATCGTTAAAAGATCAATCTACAAAGAATTGATTCTAAATTGTAACTGTCTCCAATCTAAGGGTATGTTTCTTTCATTTTCAAATTGATCTAAGTACTATCGGATACCTCATGAACTTCTTGGAGTTAAGGCACAGCTCCTTTGTTGTCCAAATTGATTGATTTTTGTCATTAGTCCTTCTTCACAGGTCAATTATCCATTACCTTCCCGTTGGACACAATTCATTAATATTAGTTCCCTCTTTCATATTTTTGAATTGTTTTTGCTAACAAATTTGGTTTGATAGCTGCTAATTGAGATGTATGGTGGGCATCATCGATGCTTCATCCATCTTGGAATTTGTGGAAGGTTTAATTTATAGACCATAGTTCCTGCTATTGGTTAATTCATCGTAAAACTTTTTGGAGATCAAATTACAGGAGTTTATTGTATTATTTCATTATAAAGAGTCATACAAAGATTGTATCTACTTTCATATAAATCAATACAAGTTTTTCATTTGTTACTGTTAAGTTATGGTTTTTCACATAACATTTATGTTGGCTTTATTCCATGACAAAAAATGTTATAATTTCATTAATTTATTTCCTTCTATTTTTTGGGATTTAATTGTAATGGGTTTAGTCTTAAGTGGTGAAAATTTGATCAAGACAGTTGAAAGTCACACAAGGAGCACATGCAGGAAGCTAAAGAGTCAGTGCGTATCGCAACTCATCTCGCTAGTTTGCCAAGTCGCGAGATGACCCACGAGATGCACTAACAGCTGATTTTAAGTGTGACTCTTATACCCTTCACCCATACTAGATATACCCTCGTTACCCACAAAATTGAAAATAGGATATTCAGAAGAAAACCCTAGAAAGGTTTCTACAACACCCACCTTGTTAGAGAGAGCTACTCATCCTCAAGAGAGAAATACTTGTAGTCTCTTCGCCTTCCCTCTCCCATTCTTATACCTTGAGAGGAGATTTGTACCTAAACACAACCCATACATATTCAAAGTGTAAAGAGTGTTTTGGAACTTGGAAAGTATTAGGTATTTGCCAAAAGAAGCCGGTGAGGCTTAGCAGTGCAATCGGGCGGTATTGCAGGATCCAAATAACTAGTGAAGACTAGACTCCGAGAAGTCCGTTGGTAGTTGGAGCTTGGAGGGCTCAAGTACTTTGAGTAGATTAGGCTTGGAGGATCTTTTTGGTACCCTTGTATTCCAACTTATTCACCAGTAAACCATTTCAACTTGGAAAGTCACGGAGAGGTTTTTCGCTGAATTCTTCAGTTTCCTTTCGATAACACGTCTCAATGTTATCTTGGGTTTGCTATTCTTTTACCCACTTCCCTTTCCATTTTAGCATTGCAATTATTTGTTCATCCATGCAATTGTTGAGTGTTTCGATTAATTAATTTGCTAATCACATATATTCCTCATCAAGTGTGTTTAGATTAAAATTAATCAAGCCATGATTAAGAATTGGGGATCTAAACAAGTTATAGTGTTTTACACTATTTAAGCTTTCATGTGGTATCAAAGCGGGTACACTTATTTTGATTTAATTACCTAAGTGTAATTGTTGACCCTTTGTGTTAATCGTCATGGATAGTGCTTTGTATGCTTCTTTGCATGTTTTGGATGATGTTGATTGTAACATGCCATGTGTTAGTGAAAATGCCTTTATGAGTTTTTATCATCGTGCTTGTGATGACATGTTACATGTATCTTTAGGTGTTGTTAAAATTCCAAATGTTTCTCTTGAAGAAAAAGTCTAAGAAATTTCATGAGAATTTGAGCAAGTTCATTTGTGAAAAGGATGATTTGATTGCTAAACTCAATGAACCCAACATATTGGTTGAGAAGTATAAGAAATTTGCTAAACATTCTCTTGAAAAATCAAAGGAGTTTGAATCTTTGAATGTGGACTTGGATGCTAAACTTGTTTGTCTAACAAACTTGTTGATGATCTTAAATGTGAAAATGAATCTCTTAAGATGCATGCCAAGTGTTTGATTGTTGAGCATATTCCAAAAGGGAAGAAAATCTTTGTTACAATCATGTTGTGAAGCCCGATTTTGTGTCTATTGTGAGTTCTACCTCTAAAGACAAATCGGTGTACATTCCTCCACATAAAAGAAATAAAAAAGTGGAGAGAAAGGCTCTTAAGCCAAAACCTTTGTTTAGGTCTCATCCTAGGGATTTGAATGGATCTAAGTTTGTGCTAACTTGCCACCATTGTAGTGTGATTGGTCACATAAAACCTCAATGTTCCATGTTGAAGAGAGAACAATATCATGTTGCTAGATCCCTCCCTAAAAAGCCTAGTGGACCTAAACACATTGTTTGTCACCATTGTGGTGCTTTTGGTCATCTAAGACCTCATTGCTCTAAGTTTCAAGCTCTTAAAAGAACCAAAATAAAAGAAAAACTTGAGCTTCTTGGAAGTTGTACTAAGAGAGAAAAACCGGATTTGGTAGAAAATTGTATGTTGTTGAAACAAGTTCTTAATGCTATCACCTCCTTGTCTATGTGCATCTCCGATTCTCATTCTTTCAACTCTCGTCTCTCTTCTCATGAGACACTCACTCCAAACACTTATTCTGTTTGGGTAAGGAAGGGTTCCTATGATTGAGCTTATGCTCTTTTTGACCTTAATTTAATTCTTTCGATCTTTGTAGGACTTTTCATGCATTAGATGTTTCATTATCATGCATTTGTGCATCGTGCATTTCTTTATATGCATTGTTTTTTGTTTTTTATCTTACTTTCATGCATTTTTTTTTGTGTGTGTAAAAATCCAAAAACGCATAAAAAGTGAAAAATCCAAAAAGTTTGATCATGTTTGCTTGAGCACATATCTCATGTAGAGTTTGGCCTAGTACCTCCGTACTAATGACGTAGTGTATTTACGAGCTTAGATTTTTATGTATGCACTTATTGAATGTGAGTGAATTCTAGAAATCTATGTTTGATTGTTGTAAATAGATCTTCAAGCTTGTCATGAATGTCTAGCCAATAGTCTTAATTGATCTTGATACATGCGTAGACGTGTTTTTATATATCTCCTACATTTATTTTTCTATCAAAAGCTCTTCAAACATCATTCTCTAAAAAGAGAAGGAGCTAAAAAATCCTTACTTCGAAAACTAGTTAGACTAGGAAAAGGTGGAGAAAAAATGTATTCAAATTGTATGATGCCAAAGCCAAAGCCAAAGGCTTATTCTTCAAAGAAATATCAAAACTTCCATGGCATCAATGCTCAAAAATTGAGTTGTATTGATAAAAAAAAGTATGAAAATTGGAAGTCAAATGAAAAGCTTTCAATCACGTAAACACTTTGGTGAGGAGTCATATACGTTCATTTCTATTAGTGAGATAGGTCTCTTTACTTCGTGCTATTTGTGTATGACTTGATCGAATTGATCATTGAAGTTTCATGCTAGACTAAGGACTAATTCATACTTGATACTCACACACAACACACAAGTCTAATGTTATGTGAAAGCTCAAATAGTGTAAAACACTATAGCTTGTTTAAACCCCCAATTTTAAAAACACGGCTTAATTGCTTTTACTCTAACTTATCTAAGTGTAGAACAAGAGTAAATGATACACAATAACCAAAACAACTCTTTAAGAAATAACCACAAGCAAACAACAATAAATATAAAGTTTAAAGAATATGGGAAGAGAGATGCAAACACAAGATAACACCGAGACATGTTATCGAAGAGGAAACCGAAGTACTCGACGATAAACCTTTCCGCGGCCCTCCAAGCCAAAATTGATCCACTAGTGAATAAAGTTGGAGTACATGAATATCAAAAAGACCATCCAAGTCTAATCTACCTAATGTACTTAAACCCTCCAAGTTCCAGCTACTAACGGGCTTCACCGAGCCTTGTCTTCACTAGTTATTCGGTTCCCATAATCAGCTCCAAATTGCATCCACCAATCAATGACTTCTTCCAATGCTTCTCACATGCACTAAAAATTCACTCAGCACTCAGATTGGGTGAGGTAAGTGTTTGGGATAAGAACCTCTCAAGGATTTGTAACTGGAGAGGTAGGAGTAGAGGAAAACTAAGAGAAATTGTGTAAATGATTGTGGGTTTATAATCTCTAACTCTCAAGTGTATTACTAGGGTTTTCTCTCTCAAAAGGTCCTTACAAATTTGTGGGTAATGTGGACTTATATAGTGTTGGTAAAGAAATGAGAAAAACACACTTTAAAAAGTTCAAGCAGTGAGTTTCGCGGGTCACTTGTGACTTGGCTTGAGTCATGAAGTGACTCACAAAATCCAGCCTAGCATGAGACTATTCAGATTCCAGCATGTGCTTATTACGTGGCCTTTCACGGGTTGTCCACTCTCGAGCCATTCGTGAACTTCACTTTCTTCACAAGTCTTCACCAAACTCTCACACTCAACCCTTACATTAAATCCCACAAAATACAGGGAAATGATTGAACAAAATACAATCAAATTTGACACGGAATTAAAGCAAACAAAAACATAGTTGTAAATTACAACTTTACACAATGATTCAATGAATATCTATTTCATTTGTGTGACTGCACATGTTTGAATGTGATGTATGTGTGCTTAAGCTTATCATGATCAAATAAAAATTATTTTTGTTCATTTTATTTGCTTTTGGAAGTGATTTGTATCACCCATGTTTTTCGAAGCCTTCAAGTTGATTTTGTGTGAAAAACATATTTTCTTGGTGTTTTCGCGACTCATTTCGCGAGTAGGCTAAGTCCCAGCCCAATCGTAAGTTTAAATGGTTCAATTCTCAAGTTTTTCAACTTTGGACAAAGAGTTTCACGACTGGTTTGCAAGTGGTTTGTGACTTGGAACTAACCCGAGAAAACTTCACTACTCAGCTGAGTCCCCAAATTTTACGCGACTGGTTCGGTGTTAGCTAACTTGCGAAATGCCTAGAATCAATTTTTTAAACGGTATTTCATGGTTCTTTTGTTTGAAACTTCTCTCATCTTCTCCAAAACCCCTAAATCAAAGTTTCTACATCAAAACCCAACTAAATTAAATTGTTTTTCATTCCATTAACATCTCTAAGGTAATCTTTAACTCTTTTCATTGATTTTGATCCTTAGATTATGTTTTTAGGGGTTTTGTGTTCATAGTTGAAATTTTCTCAAATGGGGGTTGGAAATCTTAATTTTTGTCAAATTTTTTGTATGGAATTTGTTTCTTTTGATGATTTGCTCTGGATGTTGGCCCCTTGTGGCAATTAGAACATATATTGAGGGTAGATTTCACCATGTTCATGTCTTTCATCATATATAGGGTGTTAGTGTGCACACTAGGTGTTTGATGAATTGCCTCTTAGGAATTTTCTCACTCGTTTGAACTTAGATGAGTACCAAACTTTAGGGTTTTTCATGTTTCCTCATTAGGAACATGTTTGGATTATTGGTTGTGTATTTTATACACCTTGCCCCACATGTGCATTTCTCATGCCTTGTTCATGTATTGCACATAGTCACCTCATGCACACACCTTTACTACTCTTGTCATGCCTTTGCCTATATCTTGTTTTCTCATCCTTAGCATGTTATGTTTACTTTATGCTTTGTAGCATTTTTTTTTTCAGGTGTTTTGTCTTTTGTTTAAGTTTCATTTCACATTCATGGTGTACCCTGTATGCATCCTATCCTTGTTCATGTCTTCATTTCTTTCATCACTCCTTCTTCTTGGTCCATTTATCTATTCCTGACAAAAAGGGGGAGAGTTTAGTCATTTCTATATGACTCTTATGCACATTCTCAGGGGGAGAAATTCTATCTCTTGTGCACATTGGTAGGGGGAGAAATTCCATAGTAGAGATGCATATACCAAGGGGGAGAAATTTCATCACTCCTTCTTCTTGGTCCATTGTTCTATTCCTGGCAAAAAGGAGGAGAGTTTAGTCATTTCCATATGACTCTTATGCACAGTCTCAGGGGGAAAAATTCTATCTCTTGTGCACATTGGTAAGGGGAGAAATTTCATAGTAAAGATGCATATACCAAGGGGGAGAATACATCTTTTTATAAGAAAACCATGTCCTGTTTTGTTTTACATTTTGTTTGTTTTCTTGTTTTATTTATGGTGCTTTGAGATACTTTTAGTATTTATGCTTTGTTGTTCTTATCGCATCGTGTTTATATGTTGGACATGCATACATTCTTTATGCCTTGTGCTTTATTGATTGCATGTTCGGATGATCATTTGCTTTGCTAAGTGATCATTGTAATCATTTTCATATGACTGTTTTGTGTTTGATCAAGTTGCTCAATTGTTTCACATCATGTTTACTTTATCGCAATTTACTTGTTACTCTATAATTTTCTTTTATTACCTGCTTTACCTTGAGGGTCTAATGTGTTTTGTGAAATGTTTCAGGATACAAGTATTTGGTTCCAAGTTCATCACAGGTTTTAGATTTAGGTGTGAGTGAGTTTTGCCATTATTCCCAAACTCATATTTAAGTCTAAAGTCTGTTATAGGGTGTTTTTGTCACGGAATAGCCAAATAGGAAAATTGTTAAGTTATGGTTTTCCAAATAACATTTATGTTGGCTTTATTCCATGAGAAAAAGTGTTGTAATTTCATTAATTTATTTCCTTGTATGGGTTTAGTCTTAAGTGGTGAAGATTTGATCAAGACAGTTGAAGGTCACATAAGGAGCACATGCTGGAAGCTGAAGAGTCAGTGTGTTTCACGACTCATCTCGCAAGTTGGCCAAGTCGCCAGATGAGCCACGAGATGTATTGACAACTAAGATTTAAGTGTGACTCTTATACCCTTCACCCATACTATATATACCCTCATTACCCACAAAATTGAAAAAATGCTATTCAGATTAAAACCCTAGAAAGGTTTCTACAACACCAACCTTGATAGAGAGAGCTACTCATCCTCAAGAGAGAAATCCATGTAGTCTCTTCTCCTTCCCTCTTCCATTGTTATACATTGAAAGGAGATTTGTACCCAAATACAACCCACACCTATTCAGAGTGTAGAGAGTGTTTTGGAGCTTAGGAAGCATTGGGCATTTGCCAAAAGAAGCCGGTGAGGCTTGGCAGTGCAATCGGGTGGTATTGCGAGATCCAGATAACTAGTGGAGACAAGACTTCAAGAAGTCCGTTTGTAGTTGGAACTTGGAGGGCTCAAGTACTTTGGGTAGATAAGGCTTGGAGAGTCTTTTTGGTATCCTTGTACTCCAACTTATTCACTAGTGAATCATTTCGACTTGGAAGGTCGCAGAGAGGTTTTTCACCGAGTTCTTCGATTTCCTCTTCGATAATAAGTCTCAGTCTTATCTTGGGTTTGCTATTCTTTTACCCACTGCCCTTTCCATTTTAGCATTGCACTTATTTGTTCATCCATGCAATTGTTGAGTGCTTCGATTAATTAATTTGCTAATCACATATATTTCACATCAAGTGTGTTTAGATTAAAATTAACCAAGTCATGATTAAGAATTGGGAGTCTAAACAAGTTATAGTGTTTTACACTATTTGAACTTTCAATTACACTATTTTGTGACCATGTGATTTATCTTTACGAAATTTGTGTATACCTTTATATTAATCAAATGTGTGTTTACTAATTGATATATTAATCAGGTTCAAATTACACCTAATGTAACTCTTTGTGATGTTACATTACTCCATTGCTTTTAATTAATTTAATATATTCAAAATCACATTATTGGATTACTATATTTAATGATAATCAAATGTTTTTACTATTTTGTTAGCAAACTCACTTTTTTTTAATAATTTTAAAATACAAAAAAAAAAGGGCGGTTTGATCTCTTATCGATAATTTACATATTTTAACTCAAGTCATTACACACTATATATATATATATATATATAGAGAGAGAGAGAGAGAGAGAGAGAGAGAGAGGCTACAATCACCTAAAATTTATGTGATATAATTAAAAATAGTTTAATGGGATAAATGCAGTTATTTTTAGTTATTAATTATAGGTGGTGCACTAATTATTGGCATAAAAGGAATTTATTTTTATTTTTATTTTGTAAAATTTATATGAAACACAATTGATTAGGAATAGAATTCTTAATTGTATGTAGTTACTTTGATAGCAATGCGAAACAAAATCAAGCAAAAGGAGAAGAATATATCAAGAGAAAGGAGAAAAATATATTTAAGAACACATCAAATCAAGCATATAAAAGATTTTTTGTGTTCTTAAATTAGTTAAAATAATAAAATATTATTTATTCGCTTAACAAATATGTTTGTATTCTTAATTATATTAATGATAACAATTTACATTTCCCTTATTTTCATTGACTTGCAATATACTAAAAAAGAATTCTCCAGATATTATAACACATAATGAGGATTATATATGAGCCATAAAAATAATTCTTATTACGTGAGACATCAGCTAGTATATAAGTAAAGCATAGGAAAATGCTAAATAATGCTATTTGGCATTGGTGATGATTTGACACATAATATATTATTTTAGTTAGTGCCATTTAGAATTTCTAATTCTTTGGCATGTGGACCAATAATACTTTATGTCACATTATTTTATTTTTGTTAACTCATTGATTTCATATAATTACTAGTTTGTAACCTTATGTATATGCATTGATACATTAAAAATAAAAATAATTAGATGCATATTAAAATTCATACATAAATTTACTATTGATGGTCATTCTTATGTTTCATCAATTCTTAAAAAGCCTTGTAAGAATATTATTTAGTGAGACGCACAAATACTTTATTCTTGTTTATTTTATTATTATTTTTAAATATTTGTTACTATTTAAATTATTTTTTATTAGTGTGAAACAATAAATTTGTTTTATTTGTGTATTTTCAAATAAGAGATAAACACCCAACTTCTAGAACATGTCATACATTTTCATTGAAATTCAATTTAAACCAATAATAAGTTTTTGTGAAAAAATCTAGATTAGTTTTAAATAAACTAAAAGTGGTTTCATACGGGATCTTAATAAAATCGGTTGGAAGTAGTTTTAGATGGACTTAAAGTAGTTTTAAATAGGTTAGAAGTTGTTGAGGACAAATTTTTCATGCCACGTGGCTTTATTTCATTGGCAACTCACACCACATCAACATTATCATAGATTTTGGAAAAATCTACTTTAAAGCCCAAAAGAGCCCATATTTACACAAAATGATGCCAAAGCTATTATCTCATCAAAGCCCATGGTTCAATCTCATGGCACATCATTTCATTTTTAGCTTATGATCCAAGCTCATGAGTTTTATCAGGAGAATTTTGGGAGTCGTGGTTTGGAAGGCCAAGAAGTATGTTCAGTAAAGCTCTAGCTGTTCAAAGTTGATAAAGGAAACACGTTGCTTGGCGTGTCTTTCCCAATTCCCTGAACTCTGATGAGTCAGTGTACAATAGGTAACATTTGGTAAGCCTTTATTATCACATCACACTTAAAATGATAAAACTCCTCATTGCTCTTTAAAACTTAATATTCATTATATAATACAAATTTTAAAATATAATTATATTATTTCATATAAATTATATTATTATTTTCATTTAAATCAATCCCAAGCACATAGCTAAATCTATATTAATATCCCATATCTAACATTAAATGCTCTCCTTACTCTCCAAGATTTGGTCAAAACACAAAGAAACCATAATTACCTCTCTAAAACTTCATCAAATATCAACCAACTAGTTTATTACTTACCAAAGTTTTAGTGTAATAAAGTCATAGACTAAACATATAACTTTCCAAAAGAGGAAACTTAGCCAAAAATACCAGCAACAGTTCCCGCAGAAACTGCCTTAACTCCGACAGAAGCTGTAACAACTCCAAAAGTTACAGTAGCTCCAGCAGCAACTTAGGCAATTGACACATGCCCACAATGACATCATCAACCCTTTAATACCCATTCCCAGCAACTGGCTGCCATACCCAAAGAAGCAAATATCCTATAAAAGAAGTCCTACCATTTTAAGCTAAGATCCTTAGCCTCCAACTATAGTACCAGAAATAGGAAGATTCTATAAATTAATCTTAACATTTTTAACCAAACCCATGAATTTAATACAAAATATTTTCTCCAGCAGAAGACCTCACACAACTAACATCCTCCAACTGTGTTAGGATAGCTACTACTGTAGAGCTGTCAACTGCAGCAGCTACAACTGTATTGCTGCAACAGTAGCCTTAAAAGTCTCAAACTTTCTTCTTTTGGCTAAAAAACAAAAACCCACTAATGAAATCACTTACTTTGTCAAAGACTTTTCCTTATTTGCTAAATTTCCCTTCAACTAATTCTAATCTAGTTACATACTTGACTCTATATAAAGAGGACCAAGCAACACACTAACACACACACTATCCATCCCTCTCTCACCCCCTTATTCTAAAACTTCATTCATTTTGCTGCCATATCTTTAAACATTTCCATATTTCTCCATCTCTTTTACAAAATCTCTCTTCTTAGATAACACCCATTACACATACCACTAGCCATCTCTCCTACACTTTAATATTCTGAAATTTCATCATTTTGCTGCCCAAAAACACATCTCCATCTCTTTCTTTATTTCTCATATAGAATCTCCCTTCTTAGAAAGCAACATAACTCATGACATAACACAAAAAACCACTCCAGCAGCAACTATAATCTCATGTATTTACTATATTTAACCTTCATATTATCTATCTCATACTTCCATATATTTTACAAACACATTCCTCACAAACTATCCATACATACTTCTCACATATATTTCTAATGTATCTTACAAACACCATACCTCACAAAACATATATGTTTCTTACTATCTCCATACATCTTAAAAGATAACAAACACCCTTTCAAAAACATATTACAAAAGCCCTTCTCATGAAAGACATATGAACATCAAATACTAAGGCTTTTCTCCTAAAATGCACAAAGATTTCATATTAAAGTCATTCTCATTAAAGACATACATTTCTAATACTTAAACTATTATTATAAATGACACAAACTTATAATATTAAAAGCCCTTCTCATGGAAGGCAATATCACTTATATCTGACTAAAAAACTAAAAGAGCATCATCACAAGGAATTTCATTTAAGTGCATGATAATGGGGACAAACTTAACCAACCTTTACACACGGTTGGACATATCTCTCTCCCTCTAGTTTCACCCATTTTTCCCCTTCAATCATACAGTCACAATGAAAGGACTCACAATATCATATTGCACCGCTAGACTCATTTTACCATGCTACTAAAATGTTATAAGTCCACTGATGTTATACAGCTGGAGCCACAAATTATGAAGATAAGTCATTATAGCTTTATTTCTATATTTACATTATTGAATATATTTTATTTTATTATCATTGTACCGTTGTACTCATATTATTATGCCGCTAGAATGTTATCAGCTTACTAATGCATACGACTGGAGCCACAAATCATATAAAGAATAAAGTGATGCTATACCGTTGGAGTCAGAAACATAAAAGATAAGACAATGTTTTCTCCATATTTGAAATTACATTATTAAGTATATGTTAACTCATTATTATTGTACCGCTGGATGCAGACTACTTTAATATTATCTCACTATTTAATAAACATGGATTCACTAATGCTTCATTAATAAACATATATATTAATAAATTGAATCCATCTCACTACTGGACATATATTATTTGGACATAAACCACCACTGGACATGTATCATTTGGACATTAACTACTGCTGGACATATATTACTTGGACACGAACCACTACTGGATGTGTAATATTTGGACATAAACCACAGCCGGATATGTATTATTTGGACATAAACCATTGCTGGACATACATTACTTGGACATAGACCATTACTGGACATACCGTATTATGTTGAACATGAACTACACCACAACTGGATATGGACTATTGGACTCATCCCATTACTGGACATATGACAATTAATTAATCATTCTAATGGACATCACTTAACACACATAATAATAACGTTAAACTCACCATTTAATCAAATCTATCATGCTAAACATATTATTTATTTATTTTAACCATTATCATGATTCTAAGACTTTGGGCTTTATCTATTTTGTAGGCTTAAAAATGCACCGAAAGCCATTGGTCTATGCGGCCCAATGTCAAGTTCCGAATTGAACTCCCCAAAACAAATTCGGGTCTAGCAGAGTCACAGCTCCAACAGAAGACACGTGGCTACGCGCAAAGAACGCCCCCAACAGAAGTATTACATACATTCAAAGTTTTACATAGAAATATAATAAATTTTTAATTAAGTCTTTTTAAATTTTTAAGTTGAGATTCATAAATCTACATGCAAAGACACTTAGCATAAAATGAGAGTTGGAATGAAACTAAGCACCAATTAAAGCTCATTTAAAACATAGAGACACTGGTATCAGATTATTAGGCAATTAAAGGGGTACTTGACACAAAATTGTAGTTCATTAGAGTGTAATTTGGATTAGGGAGAAGATTCTCTGCAACCTATAATGCTGCAATTACTACAAACAGGGTAAGGTGGCAGCCAAACAAGGTAAGGTTGCTGCAATTGCTGCATATAAGGTTGCAACAAATCCTCTCCCTTTAGATTATTGATCAAACTTTCTCTTTAATATAATACTAGCATGGAACCCATGCAAACGCATGGATGCATTTAAATTAAACACAATTTTTATTATAAAAATAAATATTATTAGTCAAATTATTAAAAGAAAATAGCATGTAACATATGTATACGTATGAATACATATAAAATTAAACACAATTTTTATCATAAAAATATAAATAGTTAGTCAAATTATTTTTAAAAAAAAAGTATACGTAATTAGTCACATATTAAAATTCTTACCTAAGTTTAATACTACTTATGATCATTTTTTTTTCTAATTTTTAATAAGATAGAACGTGTGGTGATCTTTGCTGTGTGGTGATTTTTATTGAGTATGTGTGATTTTTTTTAAATTTTTATAGTTCATTAATATTGGATTCTTAATATTTTGCACTCATTAACTCATTTGGCACAAATATTAAAAAACTTAAGTGGACACATGGCACAAACTTAAGTGGATAATTATGGTGTGGTCTCCACATAAATTAAGACATATGGCGCAAAATTGGATTCTAATTTCAAATTCTAATTGCTAGATATAGCGTCATTTTTTAGACAACATAATTTGTTTTTATGGGGCATTTATTTCATTTGTAATTTTTTTTTTAATTAATCCAATAGTTGGGGAAATGAGGATTTGAATCTTTGAAAATTCCATTAGAAATACCAAGAGGTGTTAGTTAAGCTATAATTCTCTTGACCCATCTATTATTATTATTAAACACACAATATTTGGATATGCTTTAATGACTAATTTAAAAAAAAATACCAAATTTATGGTTTATGGATAGAGTTTATCTCCAAATTAATTTAGGGGAAACCCCTCCAACCTAGTCCCCCACTTATGCTCTCTTTGAGTTTTGATGAATTTTAACACATTTGGATAAATTTTTAGTGTTTTTATTTACTTGGGAATTTGAATTTAACTTCCTAAGAGTTTAAATTCATTTTAGAGTATTTATCAATTTTAAAGGTTAATTAATTGG
Organism: Quercus ilex subsp. ballota; assembly: GCA_032727855.1. NCBI lineage: Eukaryota > Viridiplantae > Streptophyta > Magnoliopsida > Fagales > Fagaceae > Quercus > Quercus ilex. The sequence goes on from CM064910.1 coordinate 48,696,592, forward strand.
ATCAATTAGTTGTTTAAAATTTTTGGATTTCTTGAAGTTCAACCTTAGAATTTATTGGATGCATGTATCTCTACAGTTATTATTGTTGAGACCCAGTAAATTTATGACACCTAATTAATTATATTAATTCTTTCAATGAACCAATCATAGTTAATTATTACACATGTGATTGACCTCAATTGTGAGGATGCATATTAACTTTTAAAACTTATTCAGCTATAGCTTTTAATTTGATGAATTGATGGTATAATTTAAGCATATGATATGTTTTTTTATCGTTCAACGGCTAGATTTATTTTCAATAAAATGTTGGAAGATTGAATGCTCAACATTATGATTTTGCCCTTACACTATAAAATGACAATTATGCCATTGATGTAAAGTTTAATGGACAAAATTTAGTTACAAACTTGATTATAGCCAATAATTACAACTCCCACTAAAAAAATTAACATAACTACTGTGGGAGGCTAGAAGAGCTGGACCCTTTAGGCCTTACCCAAGGAGCCTGAGAACCCCAATAAGCTCATTCACCCGTTATGGAGTAGGCCCCATGGTTTCCGAGGAGGAGTGTAGGGCCAAGGAACTTGCCCGAAGGAGGAAGCCCGTGGAAAGGAAGGTTTCATGCTAGACTGAAAGTCGCCTTCCTAGGAAGACATTAGCTCACGGTCCATGCCAATAACAAAGGAGGACTTTCTTGAAAAGCACCCATCACCTCCGCATTGAATGCGCTGCAACAACCATGCCAGCCGCATTAATAGCTGAATGACACCTGAACAGTGTTAGGACAGCCTGTATTCTGCCTAACATGACCTAAAAAGGAATGATGGGACAAGTATCCTGGTGAAGGGTCAATAAACCCCCACGTGGAGGGGCAAGATGAGAGCTAAGACACTATAAAAGGAAAAGAAACCCTCGTGATTAGGAATTGGAACCTAGAAAAATATCAATTAGAACAGATATTTCCCATTTGTAACATTGTGTAGAAAGGGTCTCCTTGGCCACACTGAGGAACATAAATTAAACTTGAATTACTTGAAAAATACTTCACAAATCTTTATTTCTTTTTCAAAGAGTCATAATTTTTGTGAGCAATATAATTGGTCCAAAAACTCATCTCTAAAAATTAATTGTTGTGGGCCTTTAGCCAAAGTCCAACCCATCTTCCTTGGGCTGTTGGTCCCTTTTCCTTTTAGGCCCCTCAGCTACATATTTTGAAAATTTAACCGTTAGATTGCATGTTCTTTATGTTTTTAAGTCGCATGTCAAATTTTGAGCCAACCAGATGTCATTTACTATTTGATCTACAAACTTATTTTTTATGCATAATTTTAAACTACAAAAACTTGAAATTTAAACATTTAATTGATGACAATTATTGATCTTTGATATGTTGTAAATTTTGCATGGAGGATATAAGAAAAAAACGTTATTTAATTATGGATTTGTCAAGATTCACATACAATAAAAATATATTGAATGGAGTTGTAATTTATGGACTACAATCAAGTTTGTAACCAAACTTTGTCCAAGTTAAACGGAATGAAAAATGAAGTGTCTTGTGTCAACCTATAGAAAAAAAAAATCATTTTTATAAATTTGAATTTGTTAACAAGTGCCCCAAGAGCATAGTTTAAAAATTAATAAAGGCTCAATTATGACTTTATGAGCTATAATGCACACTTTTCAAAAAAAATAAAATGGACATATTAATGATTCATTGCCTTATACCCACAAATTCATTGTAATTATATATATTTTTTAAATTATTTAATAAAGTATTAAATGCATCTTAACAACTGTGCTTAGGGTATTCTATAATAAAATTGTTATAAATTAAAAGATCAATATACAAAGAATTGATTCTGAATTGTAATTGTCTCTGATCTAAGTGTATGTTTCTTTCATTTTCAAATTGATCTAAGCATAGTTGTCAAATCGTGAATCGTATCGTAAATCGATTCTTTATTTTTCTGTATCATGTATCGTATCGAATCGTGTATCGTAAGATACACAAACACGTAATAAAATTATAAAATAATTATAGATATACATATATAAAAGGTATATTCATTATAAATTCAAAATATATTCAACTAATGACCAATTTAATCATTACTTATGTAATAAAATTTAACAAAGCTAACTAAATAAATCAAATTAACTTATGTTTATAACATGCACATTCAAATTGATTAAACTCAAAAGTAATACATGATATATGAACCAAAATAATAATATTTTTTTATCATCTTGGCTAATCAACTCCATCTAAGTCAATGTTATTATCATGTTCAACATCTTGCAAAATTATTTTTTCATAGACATTTTCTTTATTATTATTATCAACATTTACCTTTTTTTTTGTTTTTTTATTCTAATAATTTTTTCTTTATATTTTTTCTTGGCATTCTAGCTTTTTAGACTCAAAATAATAATAACAAATTAAAAAATAATTATATTTTCATTTAATACATTATTAATAGCATAGAAAAGAAATTTGCACATATGAAAGTAAGTTTTATGAGTATAGTATAATTTTTGTAGGAGAAAGAGAAGGGAGGAAAAAAAACTCATGGACTTGCTATTTCATTAGACTCAATTAAGTTTTCCAATAATTTTGTGTTAACAAAGTCTAACAACTTGTTTAAATCAAATAAAACTACAAATTTTAACAAAAAAATTTATTTTAAACCCACATGTCTATGTATCGTACAATACGTATGATTCACCGATACGATACAATTCATACGATACACATTTATGTATTGGACAATTCATGAACACTTACGATACGCCCTTACGATACGAAATTTTTTGTACACGATATCTTACGATACTGACAACTATGGATCTAAGTTCTATCAGATCTCTCATGAATTTCTTGGAATTAGGGGCATTGCTCCTTTATTGTCCAATGGATTGATTTTTGTCGTTACTCATCCTTCACAAGTCAACTATCCATTACCCTTCCCGTTGGACACAGAATTCATTAATATTAGTTCCCACTTTCATATTTTTGAACTGTGTTTGCTAAACAAATTTGGCTTGATAGAGAATGGGAATGTTTGGTGGGCATGATCGATGCTTCATCCATCTTGGAATTTGTGGAAGGTTTAATTCATAGACTACAGTTCCTGCTATTAGACCTCTCATGGCTAAAGTGTTGGCTTTCAGACTTACTTTTGAGCTTGTTAAAGATCTGTCCCTTTGTAATGTTTTTTTTTTTTTTTTTTTTTTTTGATAATCAACAAATTTTATTAACAAAGGAACAGAAACTACAAGGTAATAATAAAGGAACAGAAACCACAATCTTAGCTTATTCAAGAGCTTATACATCATAAAAAAACAGCAAGGGCAAAGCTAAGAATAAAACAAGCTGAGTACTTATTTTTTAAGAGATCTGAAAGTCAAAATATGAATAGCTTGATTTGCCTCTTTAAGAGCCTATTTAAACTTAATAAACTGACAAAAAAACTGTCAATTTGGTAGTGTGTAAACATTTTTTTTTTTTTTTGGTTCAGGTAGTGTGTAAACATAAAACCTGGATTCAGGCCATGAAAAATAGAAGTTAGAGGCACTTTGGGAAATGAGCACAACAGTGAATAATAAATATGACCCAAGATACCTTTGATCTACTGGATTCTATTGATGTAAAGTGTGTTTCCATCTCACAATTGGGTTAGAAGATTATGTAATACTCTAGCATAGCTCACAATTGTTGTGAAAGTGGGCTCTTTCTTTCTAAAGATTTTTTTGGGTCCATTTCTCCCGTTTGTTTTTATGGGGAGAATGTTGCTGCTTGCTGGCCAATATGATGATACTTTCTCTATCGTTTGTTTTATTCTTGGCAGTTTCGATGCTAATCCCCCCGTCGGCTAAAAAATTTTGGAGCATTAATTATTAATAATCTTTTCAGTCAAGCGGTGTTTTTCACTTTTTTTTTTTTAATAAAAAAAAGTTAACCTTAATTCATCATAGAAACATGATTTATGACATTAAATAATAAATAAATATCACAATATTATTATTATTATTTTTTTTTAAACCATCATAAGAGATTCAATAGCGTGCCAAGTGTCATGAATCATCAAAGAAAAACATGGCAGTTCATGCTACTATAATTACAAGGCCTCCATGTGATAAGATATTCCCTTTAAAAAATATATAGGATTTTTTTTTTTTTTTTTAAGAATACTAAGTATTTTTAACACACATACGGAGAGAGAGAAAAATATTTTTTTAAAGAAACTTACAGTAGTGTATATCCAAAAGGATCTAACTTTTGGATATACAGCACAGACTTTAAACTTCTTTTACTCACACTCATTTTTTAATGTGAGATTAACCCACTATTTATTCTTTTGAGAATACTAAGTATTTTTGACACACACACACTGGGAGAGGGGATAAGGTTTTTTTAAATAAACTTATAGTAATGTATATTCAAAAATGCTTAAACTTTTTTTACTCACACTCATTTTCCAATGTGGGATTAACCACTATTTATTCTTTTGAGAATACTAAGTATTTTTGACACACACACACTGAGAGAGGGGATAAGGTTTTTTTAAATAAACTTATAGTAATGTATATTTAAAAATACCTAACTCTTGGATACACAGTACAAACTTTAAACATCTTTTACTCACACTCATTTTCCAAAGTGAGATTAACTCACTATTTTTTCTTTTGAGAATACTAAGTATTTTTAACACACACATGGGTGTATCCAAAAAAAAAAAAAAAAACACACACACACACACACAGGGAGAGGGGATAAGATTTTTTTAAAGAAACTTACAGTGGTGTATATCTAAAAAGATCTAACTCTTAAATACACAGCACAAGCTTTAAACCTCTTTTACTCACACTCATTTTCCAATGTGGAATTAACCTACTATTTTTCTTTTGAGAATACTAAGTATTTTTAACACACACACACACAGAGATGAGAGAATGTTTTTTTTAAAGAAACTTACAGTAGTGTATCTCCAAAAAATATAGAAGATTAATAACCATTAATTTAGTTGTTTACTTATACATATATTATAAGTTTATTTATTTATCTTATAATTCAATAGTTACAAGAGAGAAGGGGAGACTTGAACCATAGATGTGTCAACTAATTAACTTACAAGCACATATATTATGAGTTTAGGTAGTGGAGGAATCCGGATTTTACTTTAGGAGAAACCAATTTTATATACACGTATATGCACAGATACTTGGATTTTACTTTATATTTTGTTTATTTGTTAAGTATTTTTTTTGCATGAAGAAGCCATTTTTTAATTATTTTTTAAGGAAAAAAATCAACTTATGAGTGAAAATTTTATATTAGTAAAATAGACACCAAGTCAAACTTCCGTAAATTTATGTCATCATGTAATTATATTCCAAAATTTTCTTGCTTATTACACAAATTTCTATAAAAGAGAATAAATTATTGCATTTAGATCAAAGAACTTGAGGTGATATTAGCATTTTTTTTCCCCTTGGAAAGATAATTATAACGATTTTTCTTTCTTTCTTTTTATAGATTTTGAACATTATAAGATATTGACAAAATAAGAATTTTGACATATAAAAGAGATTATAATATACTGATTATAAGTATGATATATAAAATAGATAGAGGGGGACGCCAACTTAGGTCGCCCCCTCTACCCATTTTTCGTTCATAAAAAAAAAGTATGAAAATATTAAAATATCACCAAAAAATATATAAAATAAATTCACCCAAAAATTAAGAAATCAAACAAATCAGATTATAATTGAGGAGGGGGCAAAATTCTAAGCTTAAGATATCAAAGTATTAAAATTGTTGGCATGTTCAAGGGCAATTGCCCCTCTCTTCCTCAACCCCGGTTCAGCCCTTGAGTTTAGGTGAAAAAGAATACTCTCTCCATCCCAATTTTTTTGTCCTGTTTGAAAAGTCAAACTTTTTAAGGGGACATCATTTATTGTCTTGTCTACCTTTTAAAAATGTGTAAGTTTTCAAAACTACCCTTAAAAAAATTTATTAAAAAATTGAATTAGTAAATTAATAGGGGTATAATAGGAATATTAGTAAATTAATGACTTTTATTTTTAGAAACATGACAATATTTTGAAACATCTCAAAATGGAATAGAGGACAAAAAAAATGGGACGAAGGGAATAATTTTTATTTGTTGCAAAACGGAGATGACCTCTTTCATGACAATGATTCACGCTATTAAAATTTCTACATATGTATGGATGAGATGAGCTTTTGTGGTCATAGTCTAAAACATCACTGAAGATTAAGGTTAATGATTTTTGAGAACATCAATGACACAGTTAATGATGGTTTTTATGTCCCTCTTAAGAAGGCTTGTCACTTGGTGGAGGATCTCAACTATTTTAAATACACCCTTTTGCTTAAGAAGAGTGTATATTGAATTTTATAATGGATTTAACAATACCCAACCTAGCAAAAGCTCTTTTGAGTTGGTTATTTCCAAAACCAACCTATGAATTAAAGATAGGATTTATTATACTTGCTAGGTATGTATGATGAATTCTTTTTTTTTTTTGAGAAACGTATGATGAATTCAATAGTAATAAAAATAATAATAATAATGACTCTTAACATATAGTTTAATAAAAATTTGTGACCATCTAAAAACTAATCAAAATTATAATATGATGAAGGTGTACCTGAGTGAAAGAAGCTAATATAAGCATTATTTTTTTTTTAATATATATAAATGTGTACACGTATATGTATAGACTATAGAGGAGGGTATCTAAATGTTGCCTCTCCATATAGAGGAGGGAAGACTAAATAGGAATTAGGAAATGAGAATGGCAGGCGATATGGCATCCACCTCGGTCCCCACCGGATCACAAGAGGAATATGACCCCGTACTAACCCCTTAAGTCACAACCCCTCATGACACATGTGCTTCCAAACCCATCTTTGTAACCTTCCCATTATCTTAAAATATAAACTTTGGCTTGGCCATATTATTAATTAGAAATTTTGGAGCATGAGTGAGAGAGAGAGCTAAAGAGAGAACCCTCCCAAAGATTTGTGCCTTCCGATGTTGATGTTTTTACGTAGGTTCTAGTTAAGCTCAACTGATAAAATCTCAATCGTCTAATAAGAAATTTGAAATTTAAACTCCATTGACAGCGAAAACTAATTTAATATTCTGGTTTAATGATAAAAAATAATTATTATAAAACAGATGCAATAGTTTGAAAGTTTATTGTATCTAAAAAAAAAGAAACGAAAGAGATGTTGATGTTTTCATATGTAGAGAGAGGAGTGGTACCCTCACCAATAATTTGTCTAAAGTCCAAACAAAGAAAAAAAAAGTGGCTTTAATGGAAAGGGCCATTCATAAGCATTAGCCATTAAGTAAAGATTAGAGCAAATGATTCAATGAGATAAGAGGGGTTGAGAAGGAAAGCAGAGGTGGAGAAATTTTTACTTAGTGGTAGGGTACAATGCCCTTATCAACTTATTTAAGTCTAACTTAACAACACATCACAATTTGCGTGAGTTGGAGGATGAAATAAAAATCAATCAAATACATAGGAATAAAATATTCGCATCTTTTATTTTATTTAACTTTTTTCTACACCCCCCATGACAAAGAAAAAGAAAGAAGTTGAACTTTTCAAAATTCGAATATAAACAAAATTGACAAAATATTACGATGGAAAAATAGATGTGAATATACTAGAAGAAAAAAGAAGTAGCACAAAAAAGGCGATTAATACCATGTATATATTATACACAAAGAAAATGACCCAAATGGTGCAGTGCAAGTGCTTAAGAAAGGTACTGATTAGAATATGAAAATATATTATTGCCCTTAATATATTAGATGTCCAAAACGAGGAAGTAAGTAAAAGTAACCTTTTTTTTTTTTTTTTTGGTAATAAAAGGAAGAAAATTAAGAATCCCATTAATTGAGAATTAAAGATAATGACTGTAATAAATAATACCAAAAAAACCCTAATATGGGGTTAAGGGTCAATAGCTGAATAGTATAACCCAGTAAAAAAATGTATCAAATTTAAAAAAAAAAAAAAAAAAAACACACTCAAAAGCCCAATAAATGATTAATAAGTTCCTCTCCTTCCTCTCTTTGTGTCTCTAATCTCTCTTTCTCTCCCTCTCCCTCTCTCTCTCTCTCTCTCTCTCTTTAGAGATACATGAATTCGCTCTCTACCTCTAAACGCCGTAACGGAGGTCTCTCGTAAAACGCCGTTACTTTCTACGGAGAGAAAAGGGTTATTAAAGCACGTGTCGTTTTTTGAAAAAAAATTATATTTTTTTATTTTTTATTTTATTTTATTTTGGGGGAGGAGGGGTTTATCGTTTTTATGTTAATGATGGCTTTGGAGCAGCAATTAAGTCTGGCACAAAAACCCGTTGACGGCGAAGCTGACGGCGTTACTAACGGCGTCGAGGCTGCGCGCCCGACGTCGTTTGTTGACGGCGACAAAACGCCGAGGCTGCCACGGTGGACGCGGCAGGAGATTCTGGTCCTGATACAGGGGAAGCGGGTGGCGGAGACTCGGGCGAGGCAGCGTGGCAGGTCGGCCGGGTTGCCATTCGGGTCGGGTCAGGTGGAGCCGAAGTGGGCGTCCGTGTCGTCGTACTGCAAGCGACACGGGGTGAACCGGGGCCCCGTGCAGTGCCGGAAGCGGTGGAGCAATTTGGCCGGCGATTACAAGAAGATTAAGGAATGGGAGTCTCAGGTGAAGGAGGAAACGGAGTCGTTTTGGGTCATGAGGAATGATTTGAGGAGGGAGAGGAAGTTGCCCGGGTTTTTCGACAAGGAGGTTTATGATATCCTCGATTCCGGGTCGGGTGGGGCTCCGGAGACCTCAATTCCGGGCCTCTCTTTGGCTTTGGCGGCTCCGGGTTCTGCGGCGGAGGATACGGAGGCGGATGCCGGAGTTTTGTTTGATAGTGGAAGAACCGCCGCCGCGGAGGATGGGCTGTTCTCGGATTTCGAGCAGGATGAATCGGGTCGGAGTCGGACCCCCGAAAAAGAGGCTCCACCGGTTCCAAAGGAGGTTCCTGCTCCTACGCCAATTTCCGGTAATTGCTGTTGAGGACTTTTCAATTTTTGAGTTTTTTTTTTCTTTTTCTTTTTTTGGATTGGTCTGAATTATAAATATTTAATTTAATTTAATTTTTTTTAATAAAAGAAGAAAAAAAATTAGATATATCTAGCGTGGCTTTCAGTGGGAATTGTTATCGTAGTTGTGTAGTGGTGGCCTTTTCTGTCCTCTTTTTTTTTTTTGAAAGCGCCTTTTCTGTCCTCTTATTTATTGGTTTTGTATAGATTTTATTTTAGAGAAGTGTGATGTTTTATAAAGTGTTGGGTGGGATTTTTTTAATGGATTTGGTGAGAAACTTTTTTTCTTTTCTTTTTTTTTTTTTTGGGTTTTGGGTTTTTGTGAAAGTCATGGGTCATAATAATAAAACTTCATTTCCTTTTTGTTGTTTTGTTAAGGTTTTGGATGAACACTTTAGGCCCAAAAATGGTTATTGGAAAATGTTTTGCCAATAATTTGTGTTTGTTTTGATTTCCTTGTGTTTTTTAAACAGAGAAGCAGTATCAACCAGTACTACGAAGCTGTCAGGGTCAAGGTAAGGCTATTTTCCAGCTTGCTTTTCGGATTGATACATCTTGTTACTGATCTAGTGTTCTTGATCTTAATAATGGGTGAAAAAAATAAAAAATAAAAATAACTTGAGGATAAAGTAATTGGAAAAAACTTTGGTGGCGGATTGAGAAAAGCCCTAATTGGTTCGTAGTTAACAATGTTGACTTTTTGTAGGACAAGTATCAGTTGGACTCAACTTACCACGCAATTCAGCCTTTGATTGTCTTAGGTGTTTGTTAGAAAATGCGCAAATTGATTCGTTATGGGATTACGTTTTAAACAAACAGATTGATTATCATGTGAAAATAATGATCAACTAGGTGAAGCCAATGTTTTCAAACCAACATCAAGTTGCAAAGTGAAAGTTGATAAGATCACGTGTGTACTGGGGTTCTGATTGTTAGCCTAATGACCAGGTCACAATCCCGGATTTCTTTCTTACTTTCCCTTTCTTTTCTTTTTTTGTCTGTTTTGATTCAACTTGACCTTTTGGGTCCTGCTTTTTCATGATAAACTGTTTAAACAAAGTTGTCATGCTTATGTTGGATTGCAGTATGCTCGTTGAGACTATTTGCATCATATAATTGTAGGTCTGTTTACAATTCTGAACTGTGTGTTGAACTTAGAGCCTTTTAGAAGTAGCTATTTAATTACTGCACTATCTGTAGCCCTTTCGATGATATCTACCAATAATCTAAGTTTTAAACGCTGCTGCCAAGAGCCTTGTAGCTCAGTGATATTGCTTGGTCTCCTTTACGGGGAGAAATATGGTTTAAATCCACCCCCCCCCCCCCTCTCTCCCGACTATTGTAACAATTGAATTAAAATAATAATAAAATGAAACGTGTGTATACACACTCAACATAGGATTCTTGTCAGAACTACAGTTCATATGCAGCTCTGGATAATTGTTAATATGTGAAATCAACTTAGTTAATTCAGGATAGTCTTAGCTATCAACCTTGATGTCAAGATTGGCAACTTTGATCAGATATCTAGCCCCTTTTTGCTTTCCACTTTGGTGTCTAATGTCTTGTCCGATCAGCCATATGTTATGCCCTTTTGTTGGATCTGATGTTTTGGAAATAGTTGTCTATCAAGTGATACTGGAATATGTTTGAGAACCACTTGAAGGCTCATGCTTGTTAATTTGACAATGCTCAAATTAAACAGAAGTTCTTTGAGTTGCGCTGAATTTCATACAATTTAAATTCTTTATCAAATGCCATTCATCTGGTCAGTCAGACTTGACCTTCATGATGCACTGGTTACCTTCTGCTTTAGACCATGGGTTTGCATTCTGTATTAGGTAAGAAAATACAGGTTTCTGTAATAGTGGAGTTCTGAGTTAGGTGTGCTAAGAACATATTTTAATTATTGACACGAATAATAAGAATTTTGTTGATTGAATAAGTAGAACTATATTTTGTTCATGACACTTTTTTCCATCTGCAGGTACAACAAACGAGAAACAGCCAGCTTCAAATCCTGAGATAGGATCTACGTCTCAAGAGGGACGGAAGCGAAAAAGGCTTGCAATAGAAGAAGATGAGGAAACAGTTAGTCTGCAGAATCAGTTGGTTGATGTACTGGAAAAAAATGCGAAAATGCTGAGTGCTCAACTTGAATCTCAGAATGTGAATTTCCAAAAGGATCGTGAACAGCGGAAAGATGATGTTAGTAGTTTGATCGGTGTTCTTAATAAGCTTGCAGATGCTTTAGGGAGGATCGCAGATAAGTTGTAGCGGACGGGGAATCCGAATACAGTGTACATAACAAGAGTTCTCTCCAACATTAATAGACGATAGCAGAGGCTGAAGAATGGAAGCATAAGATTGAAGGATTTATCTCTAGATGATGACATTCAATATGGCATTCAAATATGTTTTTCTTGATTTTTTCTTTTCTTTCTTTATATATCTCCTTTAAACGCCACTTGGGTGGCTTATTACTGCGTCATAGGTTACATACACAGATATTGATTACAGAATTTCAGATACCACATTTCTGCTTCTCTTCTGTTACATACCTCCAGTTTATAGGATATTCCTCTCGTTAATGTTTTTGTGATTGTACAAGTTCTCGATTTTAGTCAGCTGTATAAGCTTTTATTTTTTATTTTTGCCTTGCCTATAGGAAGGATTATTAATGTTACATTCTTAAGCATGCATGGCAAGCATCTAGGAATTTTCACTGCTCATAGATTAATGTTTGACATTCTTAAGTCTCAGTGTATAGTCATGGGTATGAAAATGCTTAGACGATAATATTGTTACCCATAAGAGAATTACATTTTAAAATCTATGATATAGGCTCTAAGAAATTAATCTGTGAAGATTTAAAAGGTAACAATTTAAATCCCATAGTTTTAAAAGTAACAAATTAAACCATTAGATATGAAAATAGTAACAAATTAGACCCTCTACCTATATTAATTTTTTGAACATAATGATTTTTTGATAATGATGTTGATCTTATATGTTTTGAGGTTTAATTTGTTACTTTTCAAATTCCTGAAGTTTAATTCATTACTTTTAAAAATACCATATTTAATTTGTTATTTTTAAAATTATAGAAATTTTTTTTAACGAGAGTGTTTAGAGCTCTTCTAGTGCCTACTATTCTCAAAGTTTGTGTAGTCTCTTGTCTCATACATTAGGTAATTACAACTTACAAGAAATGATCCCTTAATGATGGTCTTAAGATATTGATTAAAGATTTCAAATTCGAGACTCAATAGATCTCATAATATAAGATTTAATTTGTTACACCAATTAATTATAAAATTTAAAAATAAAAGGAAAAATAATGTTGGGAGGTGGAATAGAACTCATGACAAAAAGCATTAAACGTTTGCATGATTTTTTAATTGGAAAAACAAAAATGAAAAAAATGAAAGAGGAATTTCTAATGAAAATTCCCAGCTTATGCACTTAGTGTCGACTCAATCCCTAGGCTTAAGGATACCATTACAAAAAGGTCCTACTGCCTTAGAAAAAGGTCTTCCCCATTATAAAAAATAACCAAATTTTTACAATAATAAATGTTCCAAATTTTTTTAAAAAAAATACAACGTGCTATATCTCTCACCTCTAAAAAGGCCTCTATAAAATTAGACCAATAGAAATTCAAGTCAATTGAAACCCCAAACTAATTGGGAAAAAAATGTTGTAAATATGTTAAGTCATTAATAACAGTTAATTTTTCCTAAAGACTTCTGAGGTTTCAATTTTTTGTAAACCAATACCCTACACAATATTTAAATTAAAAATCAGATTACGACTTTATTGAACCATGCTTGAACCATAAAAATTAAAGATAAGATAAACCGCCAGTTAAAAATTATATAAAAATTTCTTTATATAAAATTTTATTCTTGAATCATGATATTTGTTCTCTATTTGAAATTAACCTTAATTTAGTTAGTGTTTAGTCATCAAATTATGTGTTTAACCCATCATAATGAGCTTTTTTCCAGTTAAATATAAAATGTTCCACTTAAATTTATCAATATAGGTCTCAAAAAAAAAGGCAAAAATTAAAAAGGAAGGTATCTACTTTATCCTTTGACGCAATTAAGCAATTAGATTCATGTTACCCCTAGACTATGTAGATTGCATTATTTCCATCAACTTTATTAATCCCAACAACTTTATTCCCATAGCTAGACCTAGCATCTCATAAATATTCACTCTCCATAATTATGAGATGCAAGGTCTATTCTTATGAATGCAATTCACTTTTCATAATACCGTAGTATTAGAGCATTCGCAGTAGGCTTAGCAAAGAGCTTAGCCAAAATTTACTAAATTTCCCTTAAAACACTCTCGCATCAGCCTCAACAAAACTGAAAGCGAAACTAGTTTTTGAACAATGGTTTGCTCAATAAATAATTTTAATTCTTTTTTTTTTTTAGTCTTCACACTCTTTCTCTTCATGCCAGAACAAAACAGAAGGCTCTCAATTGCAATGAAAGTAGGCACAGCTGTCTTGGGTTGATTGATTTGGCCATTGTTGGTGGCTATCTAAGCATGAGTTGGTCGATTAGGCGATGGGTGTGGGGTAGTCAAGCTGGTTGGGTTGTGATCTGGGTGGAGGATGCCGGTTTTTGTGGGTCACCATTGTTCATTTGTTTAGTTTCTTTCTTTTAGCTAAAGTAGGTCTGTTTGATTTATGTTTCGGGTTTGATTGTTGATGTGATTTGATTGTTTGATATGGATTTGAGGCAGGGCTGTGATTGTTTGATCTGGAAGATAATATGTGAACAAAAAATTAGGATAGGAAAATATATATATATATATATATATATATATTTGAAAATAATAGTAGATTAGTTAAAGTAGCAAAAGTTGGATATTTATATTAAATTTGACTAAAAATACACTGAGCCTAATATGAATACTCTTAGAGGGAACTAGAAAGCATAAAATGTTTGGTTTCAAAAATGTTTGGAGCCAACCATTAAAATAAAATGACATGTTTCCCATCATGACTCACTTGGGTTAAGTAAGTCATGCGACCAGAGCTCAATTTTTTCCAGGTAAACATGCCAATAACCTTCTAGCTCATTTAGGAGCTCTTGGTGTTTCCAAGAAAAACGTTCAATGATCAACCCCCCCACTTTCCCCCTCCTCTCACAATTATTGAATTATCTGGAAAAAAAGAAAAAAAGAAAAAAGAGGTGAACATATAATGGATATTGTGACTTGCAGACGATCATATCAGGCAACTGATTATAAAAATATGGCTGTTGTCTGTTGAGAACAACCATTGCTAGCATAGCTTAATTGCAAAGTTACCGATATGTACTCCATCACAAAATATATGAATCAATTGGGGGTACACGTTTAAGTGACAATGCTATTCATTTACAAAAGATATTCTTACAGAATGTAGCATTCTCATACACTAGTGATAGGAACTAATGATAGGATTTGAACTATGGCATGAGTTTTGCAACATACCAATGGGCCAAGAGCCCAAGACATCTGTCATCTCATATGCACTACTGTTTAATGACTGATAATCCCACAAAGCTACAAACAAAAGACAATAAGCTTATGTGATAAAAGAGTTCAAAAGATACCATGAGATTTCTGTCAGAAATCTATCATGAACCATTGCTCAAGCCTGCCTATCTGAAACTTCAGAGAACATCAAGAATCGTCGTCATCTGACCTTGACTTTGTCCGATACCTCCGACCAGATTTTTGAAAACCAGCACTTCCGTCTGCTGCATTTGTTTGTGATTCATCCTCCTCCATTGCACTAACTTCATGTTGGGCTTCCCCAGCCGCAATTCCCACAAGAAAGCCTGCTCGATGCAAGAACTGCTTACGATCTTCTTCCATGTTTTGATTTAACACACCACTATCACTTACTGCTTTGGCATCACTAGTCTTTTTCTTTGGAATAAAGATCACAGACTTTGACAGATCAACTGAAGTATCAGCTGGCTCTAACCTTGACTCTGGAGGCTTTGATTTATTTACAAGATTAATGAAGTCCATATATGCTTGAGCATTAGATTCTTCATCAAATTCACTCGTTGAATCAAAACTATAATGTGTATACTTGGAAGGGTTTAGTAAATAATCCGGTAGCCTAGAAGCAGTTTGGCCTTCCAGAGTTCCATCATCTGAACCCGTAGGCTCCATCAAGGAGGCAGCCATAGTCTTTTCTTCTTCTTCAAAAACACTTCCAACACTAGGGTCAAACCTGACACGTTTTTGTGGCTTAAAAACGGCATTATTGTCCTTCCTCTTCAATATGGATCTCAGTTGCTTACAATCTTCAGATGTTTCTACATGCTGCCCCTTAACTTCTGAGCCATGAGCACCACCAGAATTGTACTTTTGACCTTCAGCTTCATCTTCATCTTCTTTTAGCCTAATTTTTGCAGCCAGGTGATTGGCACGTGGATCCTTTGCAGTACTAGTACCATGTAATGAATTGGTAAGCACATTGTGAGAGTTCAAATAAGACCCATGATCAGAAACATCTCCCATAAACAAACGATCACCCGCATTTTCTCTGCCTGTAGCCACTTTGTCAAACTCATCTTCCTCTTCCTGCAACCAGTTCCAATCAAATAAGTAAAACAAAGAGAGTAAGCCTCCACCAGAAATAGAACAAGTAAAAGAAAAACAAAGAGCTCTTATCGGTATGCTTTGACAACATTGATGACATCTACGGCTCTTCCCCCCTACAGCATCCATACCACCCCATACAAGTACGTTGCTCATGTAAAAAAAAAACCATAGGGCATCCATATTCAACAGATTTGGGTTTTTTTTTTTTTTTTTATATATAGACCCCCACCCACCATAACTAGTTGCCAGGTAATCCAATGGCATTCACCTCTGATGGACTAACCAGTTTATGCTCATGCCCAAGAGCACAGATTCAGGTATGATATTTATTAATTAATTGATATATTGTCAACATTTCCCTCCAACTACAATTTTTCGCTCATTATAATTGTTGTTGTTGTTTAATCCTTAACTCATTACTTGGGCATATATGACTGGTAAGTTACAAGTAACTTTTGAACCCCACTCATTCTCGCAGAGGAGAAAGTGCCATTTGAATCAAAGCTCATGGTCACTTAGGCATATTCAACCCTCAAAGAGTTGCAATACCATGTTTGAAGTTTCAACATCTTGTCCTACTTAAAAACCATCAAACTAAATAGCTATTCGAGAAATATCATTATTATTACCCTATTTTATAACTAGTTTCCACAATACGAGTAACCCTCAGACACTTAACATTATTATTTTTTTTTTTTGATATCCTTTATACCAAAAAAAAAAAAAAAAAACAGATAAATTAAGATCAAAATTATGCAAAATGAAAAGAAACAAACCTCGCGATCGAGAGTGGGGTCCAAGCCGATATAAGATCTGATTTCCCATTCGTCTATGTCAGCATCTCCGCCTCTGAACGACCGATCGGACTGTTCATCCGCGTCGTCGTTTTGGTCATCGAGCTCTCTACGAAGCTTTCTTCGCGAAGCTCTTTGGTCTTTCTTAAAGCACTCATCGAACGCCGATGAGCACGGCGTGTCGTCGCGATCGCGTGTGTCGTTACTATCTCGCCTCCATTCTCGTCGCTCGACCTCGCCGTCGGTGAGTGACCACGGCGATGATTTCGAGGGTGCGAGGGATCCGAACACCTTTTCGACTCGGGCTCGGAAGCTATCGTCTACGGATTCTGAGGACGCCATTGAAGGAGAAGGAGAAGGAGAAGGAGATTTTTTGAGGTTTTCGTTCGGTGTGTATTGTGTTTGTGTGAGTGTGTGATCCTTTTAACAAGGAAAGGCGAAAGGAACCGCCTGTCGGTCATTATATGGTTTCAGCGGGGTGTTTAGGTAATTTGGTAACTTTGGGCTTTTCGTTTTTTTTAGAGAAGGATATTTGGGCTTGGTTTAAGGCTTTTTTTTTTTTTGGGGTTTTTTTTAGATTGGGCTTATTTTTCCTTTTTAAATGAGACCATAATGATAATGGGCCTGAACTTTGTCTTGTTTTTGGCCCACGTTGATTTTCGGATGTTGTCCACAGGCGTTGGTCAAAATTTTTTTTTTTTTTTTTAAACCGAAAACAAACATCATTCATGCAATATTTAAAGAACTTGAATCCAAATACAATGTCAACACCTCTGCCTCCTCACTATCCAGTATTGGTGGTCCCTTAGCTAATAGAGTCGCCATCACTAACCCCATCTCATTTCGAACCACTACACCACAACCATATGCACCTATCTCTAACAGCATCAAAATTCAATTTGTAAACGGAGCCCAATAGTGGCCTCCACGACAATCTTGGCACTGCATGTGTAGGAATAGTAAGTTGGTTTTGAGCCTCCTTATACTCCTCTAAGTAGTCTCTTGCTCTTATATTTAGCTGAGTTGGGTCCTGTAGCTTACCTCTTGTTGACACCTCATTTTGCAACCCACATTTAACCTCACCTAGAAGGTAAAAGGATAATTTTGCCTTAAAAATATGCATTTTGATTCTGGTCATTAGATCATTAATCTCATTTCACCAAAATGATCTTGATATTGTACCGATCAAATCGGCTAGTCATAAGCCCTAATCGGGCCACTAGATTGAAAGTTATCATCAAATCAAGTTTTAATGGCTGAGATACACTATCATAGATTGAGTTCGACTATGTGTGATTATGAACAATTGATTTCAATTGGTTATAAGTGTAATCAATTTAAGATCAATGATATGTCATAATTTCATTGGTTAGGACTACATTTTATGGTAGAGTTGCACGCACCTAATTAGCTAGATAGTTAAACATTAATCATTCAATGAGTAATTTGTGCAATTATCTTTTAATTAGGGTAAATTTGAAACTAATTAGGTCTGAAATGGGAGTAATTGGAGCCTATTAATGTTAATTAGAAATTAATTTAGGACCTATTTGTACTAATTGTGCTGAAATTGTTTTTGTTTTTTTTTTTTTTTATACAAGATAGAATTCTAATCTAGCCTAATCTAAGTGTATATGTGTGTGAAACTTCCTCCTGGAGACTTGAACCTCAGCCCTTACCCCCCACACTGCACAAGCACTTATACTTGTGGAGTGACCATTGCACCAAGGGTGTACGATGATGCTGAAATTGTTTTCTAACAAATGACCCCTGCTCACCATTTCGTTTATATCTATCAGAATATTTTAAATCTGTAAATGTTATTAATTTTTCCAGAAACTAGACATCTAGGGCTTCAATTTGAGCACAAGAATGAGATAATTCCGATCAAAATTGAGTAAAATATAATTTTTTGAAATTGGCTCTACAGGCTGTTACAGTAGCTAGAGAAAACCGAATTTTGCTTGCTCCTCACTCCCACCAATCTCTATATTTAATGCATCAAATTTCCCCAAAGACTAAAATGAATTCTAGATTCATAATTATTTATCAACCCTCATTAAATGGTCTTCCATTCATATTTCCTCAACCACTACTATATAAACCCCCCCTCCCCTCCATTCTAAAGCACACAAAAACTCCCTCTCTTCCCCTCTCTTGAGTTCTAGTGAAGTTGAGAAGTCTTGTCATATCTTGGTCTTCCTGAAACTCAAGATATTGAGTGAGACTTACTTTTCCGCTCCTAACTCTTCTTTTCCTCCACCCTTAGGACCTCTACCAAGAGTCTCTTTATCCACTATATGGATCTTGCACGAAGGTATAATCTCTTTCCCTAACTTGTTTTTTATGTTGCCATGATGAGAATTAAGATTAAAGCATGATAGTAACTATTTAAATTCTCTTGAATATGTTTGAATGTTATTAAATGCTCTTATATGTTCTTCATATATTCTTGGTTATTCATCACATGTTCATGTATAACACTAGTTTCGATCTTAAATCCACATCAAAAACATGAAAAAGATGTTTATTTAATAATTCTTTTAAATTCTTGAATCTAGGATATCACCATCCACACACATTCACTAGAATTTATTTTTCAATCCAAATGAAATGCTTAATAAATTGAATTAAGGTTTATCACATGCACACACTTTAAATTCAACATGCAAATTAATTGATAACATATTGGATAATGTGATATAAATGTTGGCCACCATAGTCTAGAAGACTGGTTTCACCGGGTAAGGTGGGTGCCTAACACTTTCCCACCTTGTAACATAGCCTCCGAACTTAGATCAAGGGTTGACAGACCAATGTTTATCCTTGTAATTTTCAATTTCTAAATCGTAACTAGGAAACAAAACTATGTACTTTATCTTAGATTGTATCTAGGACCAAAACCATGTAATTTTCCTATGATCAATGTAAATTCAATTGAAATTAATAAAATGAGAAATTTTTCAATTTTGATTTTCTTATTTATCCCAATAATTAAATAAGTAGCAACTCCATTGTAAACCCATAATCTAAAGAGGAAAATATAACTAGTCGAATCTCAATTTTGAGAGGTAATAATATGACTCCACCCATTCACGTGGGTTTGGCCCAACATCCTAAAAAAAAGGGCCGGGGGTGCGATCTCTCACACCTCCATGGACAACCATATTTCTTTGGTTCCAAATTAGCCAACATTGGACTAAAAAAAGTTCAAATTCCTCCACGGACAACTTGTTCAACATAGCTATAAATAGTTGCAATATATCTTCTTGACCACTAGCACATTTCTGAATTCGAATTGGACATCCAGCCTAGATATTTTGAGCCACACCACATTCCCACAATCCATGAACAACTAATTCAGAAGCTTGTTTACATATACTGCAAATCCCATTTTTTAGAACCCTTCGTTTAACCAAATTCTGTTGTGTTGGCAAGATATCTTGGCATGCTCTCCAACCAAAGATTTCTATCTTGTTTGGCACATGAAGCTTCCATAGTTTTCCCTAAACCTGACCACCTACCATTGGTTCTGAGCTCTCTACCATCCCATTATCTTCCTTGGAAATCAATCTAGCTATGTGATAGCCTGACTTCACCGAGTAAGCCCCATTCTTATTATACATCCACAAGACTGAATCACAAACATGTCTTTTGCTTAGAGGAATTCGAAAAATTGCTTCTGCATCAATCCAGTGAAAATTAGATTCAATCAAATCACGATCCCACCAATGAATTCTCCAATTAATCAAATCCAACACTCTCCACAACCATTCCTCTTGTGCTGGTGGATGAATTACCATATTTGTTGGATGATTTGGGATCCATTTGTCCTGCATAACTCAAATTGTTGAACCATTTCCCACCCTCCAGCAACACCCTTTCCTCAGAATTGGTTGCGCTGGCATTAAGTTTTTCCACGCAAAAGAGCTATTTGGGATGTCTGAGGCTTCCAAAAAAATTACACCTTGGGAAATATTTTGATTTAAAACACCTATAAATAAGGGATCCGTCCTCTTGTAAAAGTTTCCAACCTTATTTTGCCAACATAGCTAAATTGAAACTCCTCAAATCTCGAAATCCCATTCCACCCACCTTCTTAGATTTGGTCAACATATCCCAGCTTTTCCAGTGAATCTTCCTCTCTTCACCAATTTGCCCCCACCAAAATCTTGCACATGTAGAGTTAAGTTCATCACAAAGCTTAACCGGTAGTTGAAAAACACCCATTGTGTATATAGGAATGGATTCGGCCACTACTTTTATCAGCACTTCTTTTCCAGCTCTAGATGGTAATTTTCCTTTTCATCCTTGGATTTTTTTCCAAACTCTTTCCTAAAGAAAAGAGAAGGTTTGGTATTTTGACCTTCCAACTAATGTAGGAAGCCCCAAGTAGGTTTCAATCTGGTCCACCTCTTTAACTCCCAAGATATTCTTTATCAAATTTTTCTGCCCAATTATTGTATTGCTACAAAAGAAAATTGAAGACTTCTTGAAATTGATACATTGGCCTGAAGCCGCCGCATATAGCTACAAAGTATCATTAATGACTTGGACTTCTTGTTGATTAGCTTGGCAAAACAGTAGAGAGTCATCAGCAAATAATAAATGGGAGATACTAGGAGCTCTCCTACATATGGAAATACCATGGAGTCGCCCATCCTCCTCGGCCTTTGCTAGCAAAGACGTGAAACCTTTTTCACATAAAATAAATAAATAAAGCGATAGGGGGTCTCCTTGACGAAGCCCCCTAGATAGGAGTATGTTACCAAAAGCTTTACATTAATACAAACTGAAAAAGAGGGTGTAGTAACACAACTCATGACCTGATCAATCCACACTGCTGGGAAACCCATCTTGGTTATTTTTGTTAGGATTAGTGCCCTTAAATCCTATTGTATGATGTTATGTATGATATTAAGTATGACATTATGTATGACGTTATGTATAACTTAATATTTTGATTGATAAAGTTGTTTTATTATTATTTAAAATAATGATAACATGAATATTCGAACATTATCATATAGTCTATGAAATGCATAGTATGTGATTTATGTGAAAAGTCACAGAAAATATAAATTACAAGTTCTTTATAAACTCAGAATTTTAGTTCGTAATCTATGATGAAATTGGGCATTTCATCTGCGAAAACTATAACATATCGACTAAGATGATTTGTCTTGATCATAGAAGTAGAAACTTCTAGTTGATATGTTGATATATTTTAAGAGTTAAGACATATTGAACTGAAACGCTGTGAGATTTATTATTTTCCTAACGACTGTCAATTGAATAATAAATCTCAACACTTATATTCACATGAACTCTTAATCCTGAGAGAATAATGGACCTGATCATGAAGTTTAGGTTGCTTTGATATATCAGGAGTGAGATCTAAAGCTACGGTCAAAATATCAGTATGTTGGGCAACCACATTTAGTATTGATGGAACATATATTCTCAAGATGAAATTTATAATCTCTAAACGGAGATACAAAATATTCACTTGAGATAAGTTTAACGAGTTTGTTACTCAGAATTTTAGGCCAACTAATTTAGTAAATAGTTACTAAAGTATATATTTATGAAATTGGATTTCATAAATATATGATGAATAACTTAAATGATTAAACCAGATACTCAAGAATTAAGATGTAGTAATCTACAAAATGGCAGTTTACATTTATAACTTTATGTTACTACGAATATTTTATGAAGGGGTTGTTTGTACAATAAAGTCTTGCGATATAATTTATTAATACGGCATAGAGTGCAATTATATTTATATAGTGGTGTTAAATATAATTAATGGTAACTTTGGACTTTTCAAGAGTTGACAGAAAAGCTCAATACCCATTGGAACTAGTGTCTTATTTGTTCTCTTTTGGTCTCGCTCCAAGCCACATACTAAAGCCACATACTAAAGCCTAATTGGAAATGCCCAAAATGCTAGTCCAATTAGATAAGCAGTTAGAAGGAGAGAAACATACAAAATTTTGTAAGAACATGAAATGATATGTATGTAAGTGTTGGACACTCTCTAATTCTCTCTTGAACAAATTCATATAACTGATTGAGAGACCACACTTCTTAGGCGTTATTTGAATTGGAGTGAAGATTAAAAGTGTTCCCGAGTACTTCTAATCTTTGTTTTGAAATTCATCACACCAAGGTACACTCTCTTATTCTTATATTCTGAAATTTACATAGTACATATTATCAATTGCAAATGAAGTAGATCCGTTAATTTTCCGCTGTAAATGTTTTGTATGCAATACAAACATGTATTTTTCCATCAAATGGTATCAGAGCGGTCTTCAATTTCGGATCTGTATAACATGTTTTGTGAGTTTTGGAATTAGAGATAATAGTTTCATGATGTTAGAAGATTATATATGTATTTAATTTTCTGCATGGTTGTTGAAACTATAGTTTGATAAAAACTGATATTGATGTTATGATGTTGTTCAAATTTTGAATTTAAATATGTTAAATTGAACTTTAAGGCTATAGCATCAATGGAATTCAGTTTTGATATCAAATTCTATCTATTATGTTTATATGGTGGTAACTGTCTACATCTACCCTTTAAAAACTGAAAACACGCGTTTTTTGCGGGTAACTTTCTTGCGAAATTACTCACGAAAAATGCCTCTAAAGCACAAAACTTTTCGCGAGTAAGCTTAACTCGTGAAACAATCGCGAGACAATCGCGAAAGTTTCTGTTTGAATTTTGTGTTTTCATCTTTTTTTTGCCTTAACTTATTTTCGCGAGAATAGCTTAATTGCGAGATTCTCGTGAAAATGCCTCTGAATGAATTTTTGAATTTTTTTTAAAGTGTTCAAATGTATAAAGTGCAAGGCTGTGTGTGATTAGATTACACATGTTTACAAATGAAAAACCTTTAATTTAAAACATCTAGTGGGAGAGAGATACAAGGGTTGGATCTCACAGCCTCCATTGTTGGTTCATAGTAATGTGAAATATATACTTTGTCTTTGCTTCAAGCTTAGCATTCCATGTGGAGAGTATTTATTTCATGGTCATACAATATTGAATTTCCTGGTTTATAGTGGTTTGATCAAACACCTTGTTTTAGCTTCGAGCTTTACATTCCATGCGGAGGGTGTTTTGTATCATAGTACTACAAAATAAGCCTGTTAAGGGGATGAAATGTGGCTACACACGATTCTAGACAATGGTATGCACTAGACTAAATATTATAGTATCATCTATGCTGAGATCTTACTATTATTATTTAAAGGCCAAATGTATAACGACATATTATTAGTGTTTGATAAGAGTTATCATGATAGCACTAATAATGAGAATAGTTCTCAAACAATCATAGTATTTAATGTTCACTCTATGCTGAGGGATATTGAATATGGGATTGGGTTGTCGTTGCATATATTATATTATGGTTTTATTAAAGTTCCATACTATATGTTTATATGCTAAATTGATAATGTCCAGTTTACTTATTATATTCATGTTTATTATTTTCAAATTTGATCATGGCATCTTTTAGCCCACTTGTTATTATTCTAAATCAAAACAAACTGACTGGATCCAACTATGTTGACTGGAAAAGAAATTTGAACATTGTTCTTATAGCTAAAGAGCACAAATATGTGCTTACTCAACCATGTCCTAGCTTTCCTTCATTAGATACTCCTTTTGAGGAAAAACAGCAATATGATCATTAGCAGAAATCTAATGAGATGGCCAAGTGCTACATCCTAACATTTATCTCAAATGTTCTACAACATCAAATGCAGGGTGAAAAGAACTAGTTTCAGACATAATGCTAAGTCTAAAGGAGATGTTTGGTGAGCAAGACCATTCTGCAAGGCAAGAAACCATAAGACAAATTTATAATACCAAAATGGCTGAAGACAGTTTAGTAAGGGAGCATTGTCTTACAATGATCTCTAATATGAATACATTGGAGATTTTAGGTGCCAATATTGATGGAGAATCCCAAGTGGATATGATACACCAGTCACTACCAAAATCATTCAAGGAATTCAGACTCAAATATAATATGAAGAAAAAGATTCATTCATTATCTAAATTAATAAATGAGTTGGTAGCGGCGGAAGACATTCTTGGTACATGCAGTGTTGATGCTAATATGGCTGAAACTTGTACTTCTCAACTTAAGTCGAAAGGCAAGGGTAAGAAGAAGAAGAAGAAGGACTTCACCAAGCAAAATGGTAAACAAATTGCCTTAAGGGTTGCCGACAAAGGAAAGAAGATCAAAGGAAAGTGTTTCCATTGTGGTGAGAAAGGACATTGGAAGAGGAATTGTCCAAAATTCAAGGCTGCCAATAATAAGGGTATGAAAAGTTCATTCATCCTTGAAATATGTTTAGTACAAAATTCCACGGATTCTTGGTGTGTGGATTTAGGTTGTACTAATCATATCTGCAATTCTTTGCAAGAGTTTTAGGAGACCAAAAAGCTTAATGAAGGGGAATTGTTTCTTTTCTTACTTTAGCTGATAGGAGCAGGATTTTGGTTGTAACTGTTGGAGTGATTAATTTATGCTTTGAGTCTAGGGTTTTAATATTGGAAGACTGTCTATATGTACCTAATGTTCGTAGGAATTTAATTTCTGCAACTTATTTAGGTAAACATGGATATTGTGTTATCCTTAAAGACAATGTTGTAATAAAGAACGGTAAAGTGTTTATCTGTTTTGGCAATATTGTGGATGGTCTTTATATTTTAATTTCTAATAAGCATGAATTATATAATTCTGATTAGATAATAACTCTCATGTAAAATTATTAAAGAGAAAGTTTCCTTCTACTAATGAAGCATATCTTTGGCACTTGCGTTTGGGTCATATTAATCTAAACAAAATACAAAGACTGATCAAAGATGGACTCTTGGAGCCATTGGACTTTGATGAATTTTCAGTTTGTGAATCTTGTTTGGAAGGCAAAATGACCAAACGACCTTTTAATGCAAAAGGTAGAAGAGCCCAAGAGTTGCTTGAATTAGTGCATACAGATATATGTGGTCCTATGTCAATCCAAGCAAGAGGTGGCTATGAGTATTTCATTACTTTCACTGATGATTACTCTAGATTTGGTTATGTGTACCTAATGAAATGGAAGTCCGAAACTTTTGAAAAATTCAAAGAGTTTAGGGCTGAAGTTGAGAATCAATTGGATAAACGCATAAAGGCCATTCAATCTTATCGTGGTAGCGAATACCTTCTTTAGGATTTTAAGGATTACTTAACTGAAATGGGACTGTGTCCCAATTGACTGCACCTGGAACTCCACAACAAAATGGTGTAGCAAAAAGAAGGAATATGACTCTTTTAGATATGGTTAGGTCCGTGTTGAGTTATTCGACTCTACCAATTTCTTTTTGGGGTTATGCCTTAAATACTGTAATGTATCTTCTGAATTTAGTACATTCGAAGTCTGTTCCTAAAACACTCATAGAATTGTGGAATGGGTGTAAGCCTAGTATGAGACATCTCCATATTTGGGGTTGTTCAACACATGTGTTGAAATGAAAGTCTAACAAGTTACAATCTAAAACAGAAGTGGTTTTCTTTGTTGGGTATCCAAAAGGAACTGTTGGAGGTTTATTCTATGTCATAAAGATAATAAAGTGTTAGTTAGTGCAAATGCCAAATTCTTGGAAAATGACTATATGAATGGTTATACTCCTAGAAGTAAAGTTGTTTTGGCTGAAATGAATGAACCTATAAATGAACAACCCATGAATGAAACTAGGGATAATGTGGTCGTATTGGATACACCACAAGATACTACTCATGAGATGTCTATAACACAGGTGCCTCATCGTAATGGGAGGATTGTTAGACCACTTATAAGATTTATAAGTCTGGGAGAAACTTATGAAGCTATCTCAGAAGAGGCCGAAATTGATCCTTACACTTATAAAGAAGCAATGAATGATATAGATACACATCATTGGGTCAAAGCTATGAAATCTGAATTAGATTCTATGTATTCCAATCAAGTTTACGATCTTGTAAAGGCGCCTAATGGCATTAAACTTATTGGTTGCAAATGGGTTTACAGGAGGAAGAGAGTGATAGATGGAAAAGTTGAAACCTTTAAAGCAAGGCTAGTGGTGAAAGGGTATACATAAAAAGAAGATATTAATTATGAAGAAACCTTTTCACCAGTAGCAATGCTTAAATCTATTAGAATTCTCTTATCCATTACTGCTCATTATGATTATGAGATTTGGCAAATAGATGTCAAGACTGCATTTCTTAATGGCAATCTTGAAGAAGAAATCTATATGATGCAACTGAAAGGATTCATAGCAAAGAACCAAGAACATATGGTATGCAAGTTGAAAAGGTCCATTTATGGACTTAAGCAAGCATCTAGGTCATGGAACATCAGATTTGATCAAACAATCAAGTCATTTGATTTTGAACAAAATCTTGATGAACCATGTGTGTACAAAAGACATCGGGATAAAGTAGTAATGTTCCTAGTACTTTATGTTGATGATATTCTACTAATTGGAAATGATGTAGGGGTAATGTCATCGGTAAAGGTTTGGTTGTTAAGCCAATTTGATATGAAGGACTTGGGTGAGGCTAACTTTATTCTAGGGATTAAGCTTAGGTGAGATCATAAGAATAAGATGTTAGGCTTATCATAAGCTGGATATATAGATAAGGTTCTAGAACGGTTTAGCATGCAAAACTCCAAGAAAGGGTTGCTTCCTACATGGAGTTTCTCTGTCTAATGACCAAAGGCCTAAGACTCAAGTGTAAGAAAATATGATGAGACAAGTTCCTTATGCTTCTACAGTGGGAAGTCTCATGTATGCCTTACTTTGTACTAGACCAGATATCTGTTATTCAGTTGTCATGGTCAACCAATATCAATCAAATCCAAGACCAAAACATTGGCAAGCTGTAAAGCATATTCTCAAGTATCTACGGAGAATGAGAGATTATATGCTTGTTTACCGGTGTAAGGATTTGATTTCCATTGGCTATACAGATTCAGATTTTCAATCAGATCTTAATTCCAAAAAATCCACTTCAGGTTGTGTGTTTACCTTAGGAGGTGGAGCCATAAGTTGGAGGAGTGTTAAGCAATCTTGTATTATGGACTCTATCATGGAAGCTAAGTATGTTGTTGCTTATAAAGCGGCAAAAGAAGCTGTCTGGCTCAAGAAATTCCTTTCTAATCTTAGTGTAGTGAGAATGGAGAAAGTTCCTATCACATTGTTTTGCGACAATAGTGAAGCGGTTGCACAATCCAAAGATCCAAGAAATCACAAGAAAGGAAAGCACATTGAGAGAAAGTACCACATCATTCGAGACATTGTTGCTTGTGGAGATGTAGTGGTAGCAAAGATAGAAAGTGCAAATAATCTAGCAAATCCCTTTACCAAAACCTTGCCTCAAAGGACTTTTGAGTCACATTTGGAAAGAATGGGAGTTAGATTAGTGCACAATAGTATTTGGGGAAAGTGGGAGATTGTTAGGATTAGTACCCTTAACCCCTATTGTATGATGCTATGTGTGCGTACCCAAAATATGGTTATTGAGCTCAACCTTTACTTGGACTCACAATCTATTTGTATTGTGAGCTTTGGGTTTCCTACTATGGGTGGTCCTATGCTCGGAGACCCAAGTACACTCCTATTTCCTCAAACCCTTCTCTTTACCTCACAAAGTTGCTCCCTTTCTCTCTTGGTTTGGTCGTTCTTTTCCCTCAGTTCTCTCCAGAATTTCCAACCCCCACTTCTACTTTAATCCTCATATTTATAGCCTTAGATAAGTGGAGGTGTTATGATTACTTCCCCTTCCTACTGCGAATGGGGGTCTAATTCCATCATCTTTAGGTGCGTGTTCTGGCGGGAAAGGTGGTAGTGGCATTGGAACTGATTCCTATCTCCAAAAGCCCCCTCGGCAGCGATATTCCCGAAGGCACTACCGGGCAACCGAGTACAAAGTATCTCTGAGCAATGATACCCCCGACCAAGTTAAAGAAAATCGGGAGGGGTTTGCTTAGGGTATTTAAGTCAGCGCAGTCTTATTTCAGCTCTTGAGCCTAGATTGGGCCCTGAGGTGTCCGAATCAAGACTAAAGGTCTAAAAATGGGGACAGGTTCATATAATGTGTCATGAGGCTTGGGCCCGAGACCTGTGGGGCCTGGGGCCCAGCCCTGTACACTATGTATGATATTAAGTATGACATTATGTATAACGTTATGTATGACTTAATATTTTGATTGATAAAGTTGTTTTATTATTATTTAAAATAATGGTAACATGAATATTCGAACATTATCATATAGTCCATGAGATTTATAGTATGTGATTTATGTAAAAAGTCACAGAAGATATAAATCATAAGTTCTTTGTAAACTCAGAATTTTAGTTCATAGTCGGTGATAAAATTGGACATTTCATCTGCGAAGACTATAACATATCAACTAAGATGATTTGTCTTGATCATGGAAGTGGAGACTTCTAGTTGATATGTTGATATGTTTTAAGAGTTAAGACATATTAAACTGGATCGCTGTGAGATTTATTATTCTCCTAATGACTGTCAATTGAATAATAAATCTTACGATTTATATTTACATGAACTCTTAATCCTTGCAGAATAATGGACCTGATCATGAAGTGTAGGTTGTTTTGATATATAAGACGTGAGATCTAAAGTTACAATCAAAACCTCAGTATGTTGGACAACCACATTAATTGTTGATGGAACATATATTCTCAAGATGAAATTCATAGTCTCTAAACAGAGATACAAAATATTCCCTTAAGATAAGTTTAATATGTTTGTTATTCAGAATGTTAAGCCTAACTACTTTAGTAAATAGTTACTAAAGTATATATTTATGAAATTGGATTTCATAAATATATGATAAATAACTTAAATGATTAAACTGGGTACTCAAGGATTAAGATGTAGTAATCTACAAAGTGATAGTCTACATTTATTACTTTGTGTTACTACGAATATTTTATGAATGGGTTGCATGTACAATAAAGTCTTGGGATATAATTTATTAATAAGGCTTAGAGTACAATTATATTTATATAGTGGTGTTAAATATAATTAATGTTAACTTTGGACTTGTCAAGAGTTGACAGAAAAGCCCAAGGCCCATTGGAGCTAGTGTCTTATTTATTCTCTTTTGGTCCCGCTCCAAGCCACATACTAAAACCCAATTGGAAAGGCCCAAAAGGCTAGCCCATTTAGATAATCAGTTATAAGAAGAGAAACATATAGAATTTTGTAAGAACATGAAATGGTATGTATGTGAGTTTTGGACACTCTCTAATTCTCTCTTAAACAAATTCATATAACTGATTGAGAGACCACACTTCTTGGGCGTTAGTGGAATTGGAGTGAAGATTAAAAGTGTTTCCAAGTACTTCTAATCTTTGTTTTGAAATTCATCACACCAAGGTACACTCTCTTGTTCTTATATTCTGAAATTTACATAGTACATGTTATCAATTGCGAATGAAGTAGATCCATTAATTTTCTGCTGCATATATTTTGTATGCGATACAAACATGTATTTTTCCATCAATTCTACCCTTGAGGAAATGTCATTCAATCCTGTCATAAGCTTTGCTAATATCCAGCTTCAATGCAAGTGCCCCTTTTTTTCCTTTTTTTCTAGAGTGCATAGCTTGCAAAGTCTCACCCACAATATGCCAAAAAATTTTATAAAAGATTACGTTCATACCATCAGGTCCAAGAGCCTTCTTTGGTCCCATTTGGAACAACGCTGCTTTTATTTCTTCAACCTAGTCATCAGACAAAGCCTCTTACATATATGGGGTAACTTTGTGAGCCACTGTATTCAGACATTCTTCCATCTGATCACACGTACTTGAGGTGAAAATTTCCTTAAAATAATCCATCACCACTCCAGCAATATCATCAACTTCTTCGACCCTCACATTTTACTGATTCTTAATTCCCTAAATAAGGTACCTTCATTGCCTTTTGGAAGCCTTTGAATGAAATAACTTTGTGTTCTTGTCTCCATGCTTCAACCATGGAAGCCGAGAACGCTAAACCCAATATATTTTTTGCTTGCGTAGAAGTTCATCCAGCTTCTTACTTGCTACCAAAAATTCGACTTTATTCTTCTGAATAATCTGAAGCATTTAGAAACTCAACCAAAGCTTGGAGTCTTTTGATTTCATTAGTATCAAGATGAGTCTTAGAAGCTCCCCAAGCATTTAGTTCCTCCCCACAACCCGCAATCTTGAGTTTAATATTACCTAGCTCTGAAATTGCCTCCTCATATTTAGCCCAAGACTCTCTAATAATTGTTTCACAATCTTCCCACAATAACCAAGACTCTTCAAATTTAAATCCTTGACTGCCTTTAACTCTGTTTCCCCTATCCGTTCTGGAGTGCAAGATTAACAGGAGATGATTCGAGGCATGTGAGAATAGGTGAGTCACAATGCTAGCTGAAAACTTATCTCTCCATTCTGGATTTGCTACAGCCTGATCTAATCGTTCCCTTGTATTAGCTAAACCAAGTCGCTTGTTGTTCCACGTGAAAGATTATCCTTTAAATCCTAAGTCCACCAAATTGCAAGAATCCAGTACCATTCGAAACTCTTCCATTTGTTTATACATAGGTGGATATTTGCTTTGTTTTTCAGAAGCATGAAGAAATGCATTGAAATCTCCAATACAACACCATGGCCCAGTAACAAAAGAAGAGAGGTGTCTCAACAGAGCCCAAGATTGATGTTTCTAAGTCGCCTTAGGCCATCCCTAAAAACAAGTTAAAAACCACTAAAACCCATCCTCTTTTGATAGGCCAAAAACAAATTGACCTCTTGTGATTAATTAATTGATTAATTAGCCAAGTTTAATTAATTAATCAAATTAACATGCAAAGTGTGGTAGCATAAACAAATCATCAATTAAACTAAGTATGCAGCAGAAAATAAAATTGACACGGTGATTTGTTTACGAATGGGAAAACCAACATGGCAAAAACCTCACCGGGTGATTTTAAGGTCATCACTCCCGAAATTCCACTATTATCACAACAAGCGGTTACAAGTAAAGGAATCCCAGTACCTTATACCAACCTATAGTTGAACCCTTACCCCAATACCCAATTGGACTTGTTCTGTAGTGACAATTTCTCCTTTTGATGTACGGCTCCCAGTACGTGACTAACCAATTACGCGGATCCCAGTACGCGACTTTAATCACCAACTAGCGAAGGTTGTTGGCTGTGAAGTTCTTTAGTTCATCCACGATGAAGATCAAAAAGATGTTTGGTTACAAAACCCTACGGTGCACAAACATAGCAACTTCTTCACAAGAATGATGAACTAGGGCAAAACTCTGTCTCTGGTCACAATTTACTTGAACAAACTTTGCTCAACACTTTTGCAACTTGTGTCCTCTTTGACGGCCCTTAAAATAATCCTTTTACATGTCTAGGGTTGTGAGAAAAGAAAGCTCAAACACATAATCACGGATTAGAATTAAAACAGATCTAAAGTTCTGTTTTTCATAAACCTCGACAAATGCCTATCTGTCGAGCTACTGTCGAGCAACTGTTGAGTTATGGGGCTGAAACAACTTCTTAAGCTCGATAGATGGCTAGCTGTCGAGCTTTAATGACAGGCACTTCTTCTGCTTGAATCCTGGACAGACTTGCATGTGTTCAACACTTGATCTTGAAACACAGTTTCTTAAAGTATTAAACACATCCTAGATCTACCCAAATACAAGTAAAATGCATTTTGTCAAAGAATTAGCCAATTACATAAAGTAGTGACATATGTTCCTAACAAGTGAATCACATATATCCTAACAATCTCCCCCTTTGGCAATCCGTGACAAAACTACAACAAACAAATGAACATATGAGAGAAGTCATAAATTACTCAATTCATACTCACTTGTTAAATACAATAAAATCTATCCTAACACAAACTCTTGAAAAACTTTGCAAAAAGAGAGTTTATGGCAAGTAGATTTTGACAACCTG
Organism: Quercus ilex subsp. ballota; assembly: GCA_032727855.1. Classification (NCBI taxonomy): domain Eukaryota; kingdom Viridiplantae; phylum Streptophyta; class Magnoliopsida; order Fagales; family Fagaceae; genus Quercus; species Quercus ilex. The sequence goes on from CM064910.1 coordinate 48,729,173, forward strand.
TATTTCTGAAACACTTTAAACAAAACTCATCAAGACATCTTAATGTGAAACAGAAATAATAAATTGAGTACAAGTAATAAGAAGCATATGCATGAAAAGAGAAAAGAAAAAACACATGTAAGAGTAGGTGAAAGAAACATACATCAACATATAAAGAAAATAAGTACAATGTATGTCAGTAATGGTCACAATACCCAATATACAAGAATAAATGTATCTAAAGTAGAGAAAAGAAAAAGATACAAGTAATTCTCACTACATCCCTCAAGATATCAACGTTCCCCATAACAAAAATGTCATATACTAACTCTCCTCCTAAGAATGACAACTCTCATATCCAAAACTACTCCCCATTTTTGTCACGAGTGACAAAGGGTAAGAGTATCAAGTAGACATCTTATCGGTAGAGTTAGCATCTCCCTCATCATCATCAGAAGCATCATCGTCATCACCATCATCATCATCATCATCATCATCATCATCATCCTCAGCCTCAGAATCAGAAGCCACTAGAGGAGGTGGAGAAGAAGCCTCAGAAGCGAAGCCACCCATGATCGCCTGCCGCCATGCAATACGGCCGACACAAACGTTCACCTGATACAGCTCTGTAAAGAGTGTATCAAGGCGAGCATCCATGCGCTGCAGCTGTGCCATGATGTTTTTGAGTGACACATCACTCATAGAAGAGGAGGGAGCGGATGTGGATGGAACAGAACGAGATGGAGCCGATCGGGAGGGAGGAGCTGCTGAATCCAACTGCCATGACCTAAACTGCACCTCACTATGTTTAACGGTAGCAGTGTCTATGGCACACATGACAGAGAAGTGATCGGAAGAGAGAAAAGGAACAGAAAAATGGCATAAAATCCGCGTGATAGCCGAAGGGAAAATGAGTTTATCACGGGTAGCCGTATCCCTAAACACATCTATAATAGAAAGAATAAAATGTGAAGGAAAATCTATAGTGAGATGCTCTAACAAAGAAAGCAAAAATCAAGTATGAGGCTTTGTGATGGAGTTATAGTGAGAGAATGGGTGCAAAACAAAAGTCATCACCATGTTCATGAATCTAGGACCTTTAGCAAAGGGCTTACATGGTGTAAACTGACGATCACCCTAAACAGAAGGGCGTTCGCAGAAAGCAGACATCATCTCGTCTTTAGACACAGTCCTCAGACGCTCACAATCGGGGTAGTCAAGATGCTCTACCCTCGGGACACAGAACACATCCGCAACAAGCTGTAGTGTGACAGCAATGCGCGTACCTCGAACGTGAGTATGAAAAAGAGGTACTGAAGAATCAATTCTATGCATGTTGGAGTAAAACTCCTGGATCAGCACGAAAGGACATGTGACTAGGACGCCACACAGTGACTCCCAACCTCGACTGTGAATGAAATCGGGTAGGTCAGTGTTTGCAAAGTCTGCCAAAATGACTCGGCGTTCCGAATGAACACCTCGTCGAGAAAAGTTCTCCGAGAAGTCCTTTTAGGCATCCTCATCACGAAACCGAATATGAGAAGGAGTAGGATCAAACGAAGACGATGCCCCGGAACGAAGAGGCTTCCGAGACGGAGCTGACTTACGTTTAGGTGCTATAGGCACGACTAACATAAACAGAAAAGAAAGGGAGAGAGAGAGACAATCAAAAAAGTCCTAAGCAATTCAAATATATCAAAATATATTGAAAAGAGAGTACGTATGCATGGGAAATGCATGAACATATGACATGCAATATAAAATTCATCATGGGCTTAGCCCAATCCAATTCTACTAGCTCACAAACAATTTGCACACATTTAAATGCATGATAATATTGTTATAATGCTAATGTGATGCAATGCATGATTTTTTAAACTCATTTAAGCAAAAACCCATCCCAAAATTGCAACAATAACTCATCAATTTTAAAAAACCCCAAAATTTTTCAAAAACCTCGAAAACTAGGTTTCAAAACATGAATTGCATGAAAATGAGAGATAAGAAACTTACCAAGTGAAAGAAAAACCTTGAAAACACTTGAAAATCACTTGGAATAGAGGTTTGGAGTGAGAGAGAGTGATTTGGGAAGTGTAGAGACAAAACTATAGAGAAAGAGATCGAGAGAAATGAAGTCTGGATCTCACAGAACCTATTTATAGAACCTCAGTAAATCTCGACAGATAGAGGTGTCGAGAGGTATTGAGACATCTGTCGAGACAAGTGTCGAGGAAATAAAACGTCGACAGATGCAGCTGTCGAGGATCTGTCGAGGAACACATCAATAAAAGGCTAAAAGAAGCTCGATCGATCCACTAGGTGTCGAAAAGCTATCGAGGGGACAAAAGTTTTCTCGATCGATCCACCAGCTGTCAAGGAAGTGTTGAGATTGCGATAAGAAATAGTTTAAGAGTTCAATAGACAACCAGGTGTCAAGGAGGTGTCGAGAAGGTGTCGAGATTGCTTAAAAACAGTTTTTCAAGAAGGGAAAAACACAGATATGAATGCAATCAGGCATACAACTCAACCAAGGATCTAAGCAACATTTTAAGCTCTCAAAATCATCTCTCAACAATAATTTTAAGCACAAAGATCCCAAAAAAAAACACACACACACACACATTAAACAAGTCTAACCAATTTTATATTTCAAAAATAAGTCAAGATAGTTTAGTAAGCATACATTAACACATGTAAACCTTGTGATGGTCAAATCACATTGTACCTGCACATGTATCAAGAGTAGCAAAGAATATTGTGTGTTGTGTGTGAAAAATATCGCAAGATTGCATAAGTGTATATGTGTTATGACGATTTAAGATATGAGAAAATCACTTTAACTCACACATAATCATAACTGTTTGATGGAGACTATTACCTTCGAGATACATCCTATAACTCCCACATCTCCTAGAATACACGTTTGCAATCATATATAAAGCAATTTTTATTCTTTTTGCTTTTTATTTTTCTTTGCGTATTTTTCTTTTTAAGCAAATCATGCATGAGTATATAAGAGATAGAAAAGAAATACCCAATTATGTTAAGCATTTGACATTCCAATTTTGCTATGCCGAAGCACACAAATGTCATTAACATTGCACTTTTGCTATGCCGAAGCATACAGATGTCATTTCATGATTGGCGGGCAACAGTGGTGAGATGGTTATTTATGCATTTTTCTTAGGATTTTCTAATCCTTCTCGTTAAAAAGAGTGATACGAGTGTTAAGTACAAGAGATAACTTAATCTTACTCATCACAAACAAGAGCCACAAAGCTCACTTACTTAGTTGTGCATAGAGATGCTCATCTAAGTTACAAAAGATACAAAGTTTACAAAACTTTGTTTCAATGGCCATCCAAGGTATACAAGTACCAATGTACACAAAACACACACTGTTTTTGTATTTTTTTTATTTTTCAATTTTTTTATTTATTTTTATATCAAAAACAAAATAAACAAAACTGAAAACAAATAAAAACATGTTAAACAAAACAAAGCAAAAACTAAACTGACTCAAAATAAAAGCAAAACACACAAGTTATGCAAAAACAAAAAACAAGAAGAGAGAGAGGAAAGTGATAGAATCACTTGGAGTCCTTTTTCTTCCACACCTTGGAAGAACCTTTCCTTTGATTAAACCGTTGAACCGGCAGTGAGGAGGAGGAGTTGAACCTGTCCAAGTTTGAAAGGAACATGAGGGCTTTGAGAAAATCTCCAGGAGGAGTAAGAAAGGATTGAAGCTAATTCTGGCTTCCCAATGCTATCATGTCATTGCTCTGTTAAGTGGCTAACTACTTATAGCAATTTGGTCGAGTATGACCGGCAACTCCACAATGATGACAGAGATGCTGCTTCTTTTATTTAGGCTTTTGAGAGTTAGCCTTCTTGGACCTAGGATTTTTAGCTTCCTTCTTATCTTGCTTAGGGGGTGCTCCGAAGATAGATTTACCCTTATCTATGTTCTTACTAGTTAAATCAGTTTTAACATCATTGCTCTTAATCTCAACATTATTACTAGGAGGAACAAAAATAGTAGTACTAGTAGAAGTAATATTAGAAGAAAAGAGACCATATTCTAAACTTGTACAATAAAAAGCAGATTTCTGAAGACTGAGCATCTCATCAAGCTTTGCACTTGAAGTCCTCTCCAATTAAGCTCTGACTTGAAACAGTTCCGCTTCAAACTTCTTGGTCTTCTCAGCCAAGAAATTGTTTTCAAACCTCAGTGCTCCAATAATCTGATTGGCTTCATCAAACTTTGTGGAAAGCTCTTCACGATCAAGTTCCACATCACTGAGCTTCTTGGTGGCTAGCCTATAAAGTTTCTCATACTTCTCAGACACTTTGTACAATTTCTCATAAGCTGTATGGATATCATCTTGATCATCCATCTTCTCGAACTTAGACTCCACCAAGTCCTCTTCTTCATCCACGTCTTCAGCAATCCCCTCAGTAGGATTAACAGTAGCAGTGAAGGCATTCAAGATTCTGTCATCCTCATTGTCGGAATCATCCTCAAGTTCAGCGTCGCTCAAGGTAGAAGCAAGTGCCTTGCTCTTCCCAATGCTCTTGTGATATGTAAGACACTCCTGTTTCATGTGACTGAAGCCTTGACACCCAAAGCACTTAGGTCCTGCGAGAACAGTGTACTGTTCGCCATCCCTAGCATCCTTCTTCCCTTTGTCTTAGTTTTTGAACTATGAAGAACTGGATTGCCTATGATCCTTGTTGAAGCCCTTCCCATTGGCATTCTTCATGAACTTCTTAAATTGCCTGGTGAGATAGGACTTCATCTTCGAATCCTCATCATCTGAAGACTCATCAGTGTCACAGCTTTTGGCCTTCAATGCCATGCTTTTGCCCTTACCCGACTTGCCAATTCTTGTTAACCTTAGCTCGTAGGTCTGCAAATTACCAACCAGCTCTGTCAAAGGAATCTTGTCAATATCCTTTGATTCCTCAATCACCGTGATCTTTTCGTGGAATCTCTCGGGTAGAGCACTTTCCTCACAATCTTGGGTTCAGGAATGGTTTCCCCAAGATTGAAGGTTAAGTTCACTATGTCCTTGAGCTTGGCATAGAACTTATCGAACGACTCATCCTCCTCCTTCTTGATTTCTTCAAAGCTTGTAGTGAGCCTCTGAAACTTTGAATCTTTGACGGCCTTGGTTCCCTCATAGGTTGTTTGGAGAATGGTCCATGCCTCCTTAGCAGTTTCAGTAAAGGATATCTTTTTGAACTCCTCATTAGTGACTGCACTGAATAACGCATTCAATGCCCTACTGTTGAAGTTTGCCGCATTGATCTTGGCATCGTCCCAATCGGCCGGCACTTCCTTCGGCTTGGTCCAGCCTATCTCAACAGCTTGCCACACTTTCTCATCTAAAGACTGCAAGAAAACTCTCATGCGTACTTTCTAGTATGCATAGTTAGTGACATCAAATAAATGAGGTATAATTAATAATTGTCCTCTATCAATGACAAACAGGGGTCAATGGATCAACACAGTAAAGATTAACCCTAATCAGAGTGTACCTGCTCTGATACCACTTGATAGGCCAAAAACGAATTGACCCCTTGTGACGAATTAATTGATTAATTAGCCAAGTTTAATTAATTAATCAAATTAACTTGCAAAGCGTGGTAGCACAAACAAATCACCAATTAAAATAAGTATGCAACAAAAAATAAATTGACATGGTGATTTGTTTACAAATAGGGAAAACCAACATGGCAAAAACCCCACCGAGTGATTTTAAGGTCACCACTCCCGAAATTCCACTATTATCACAACAAGCGGTTACAAGTAAAGGAATCTCAGTACTTTATACTAACCTACAGTTGAACCCTTACCCCAATACCCAATTGGACTTGTTTTGTAGTGACAATTTCTCCTTTTGATGCACGGCTCCCAATACATGACTAACCAATTACGCGAATCCCAGTACGTGACTTCAATCATCTACTAGAGAAGGTTGTTGGCTGCAAAGTTCTTCAGTTCATCCACGATGAAGATCAATAAGATGCTTGGTTACAAAACCCTACGGTGCATAAACACAACAACTTCTTCACAAGAATGATGAACTAGGGCAAAACTATGTCTTCGGTAACAATTTGCTTGAACAAACTTTGCTCAACACTTTTGCAACTTGTGTCCTCTCTGACGGCCTTTAAAATAATCTTTTTATATGTCTAGGATTGTGAGAAAAGAAAGCTCAAACACATAATCACGAATTAGAGTTAAAACTCGACAGATGCCTATCTGTCGAGCTGCCATCGAGCAGTTGTCGAGCCACGGGGTTGGAACAGCTTCTTAAGCTCGATAGATGGCTAGCTGTCGAGCTTTAATGACAAGCACTTCTTCAGCTTGAACTTGGACAGACTTGCATGTATTCAACACTTGATCTTGAAACACAGTTTCTTAAATTATTAAACACATCATGGATCTATCCAAATACAAGTAAAGTGCGTTTTGTCAAAGGATTAGCCAATTACATAAAGTAGTGACATATGTTCCTAACAAGTGAATCACATATGTCCTAACATCTTCCACTACCTTTGCTAAAATATGATTCTCAGTAGAGTTAATGACATCCAAAGCTATTTCTGATTTCCAAATTAATACTATACCTCCCCCTGAATCTAGCTTTTAATAATTAGCTTGTTTGTAAAGTGTAATTCTCTGCAATGTCTATCAAACCTATCTCTATCCAATCTTGTTTCCATTAAAAAACACATCCTGAGAGCTTGATCCCTCACCAACTTATGAAGGCTTCGAACTGTCCAAGGGTTCCCAAGCCCTTGGCAGTTCCAACTTAATAGCCTCATTGTGCTCGGTAAAGGTGATCCAATACCCCTACCATTTCGTCATTCTGATAAACATCTTGCACTTACACTCTACCCTGTTTTCCTTGTTCTTTCACTAATCCAGCCTCCAACTCTACATCCATATGCTGAATGTCCTTTTTCCCCAAAATTGGCATGGATTCATTCTTACTTGATCCCCATGAAGCATTCCATACAGATAAACCTAGTCCATTTGGGCTTTGGTTTTAAAACCTGAGGCCCACTATCACTTTTTAAACTTTTCACGTGATTAAGACCATCTAGCTCCAAGCAATTCTCCAATTTTGAATTTGAATTTTCTTTGATAATAACCACGGAGCTCAAACCCACATCGCCCTTAATTGTCTTAGAAACTCCTGAATTTTCGGGTGTGATCTACACAAAATTTATGGCAGTTACTAATTTTTCATTGCTGACATCCCTATGATTGTCACGTTCTGTAGGTTGCTCATCCTCCACCACCGTTTCAATCCATGTACCAATGTACTTAAGCCCTTCCACCACCACCTTACTACTGTATGGTGGCATAGAAGTGCCGGAATCAAGTTTGGGAGGAGATCTAGGACGTCCTCTAGTAGCTCTCAACCAATCCCTCGTACTCGCAAATGACCTCTACACCATTTTTTTGCATTGCAAAATGCCAGGCACAATGCCAGGTATCATGACCTAATAACCCACAAAAGTGACAAAACATCGGCAGCCTCTCATATTTGAACGTAACCCAATACCTCTTGCCATCAGTACCCGCTAAAAAGCCTCCCCTTCTAATAGGTTTTGGGATAGGGATAGCCACCTTTACTCTCATGAAGAAATTCTGAGTATCTTGCTTCTATTGCTTCTCCACCTCTTCAACTCTTCCTAGTCGACTACCCACTTCTGCTGCCACTTTAGGGGAGACCATATCAAATGGGGCCCCCACAAAACTGAATCCAAATAGGGATTGACTCAAAATTCACATTCCCAACAATCATCCTAGTTTCCCAGTGACGAAGCATTAACACTTGATTATCAAAAGACTAAGGACCACCTTTAAGCACCCGTTCTAAATCAAAATTTGTTTTGAACTTAAATTGAAAAAGATTTGAACCGACTTCAACTATCTGCACTCTATCTTCAAGACCACAGGCTCGTTTCAGTGTATTCTAGGTTGCCCTCTTATTAAACAATTTGCATGTGAGAAATTTTCCGATCAAACTTTGAGAGCAACTCTCTATTTCTTCCTTCCTGCCTTCATTGAAAATTGATATCACTTCTTCTTCCTCTGTTGTCAGAGTCATATTCTCTAAAATACCAGTCACGTCTTCCGCCATAGCGCACCACATGAATTAAAACAAAAAATCAAACCCTTAGGAACCTTAAGGGAGGGAGAGCCTTGCAAGAAAACGAGAGAGAAAACTCCTACTTAGTGAGGAGAGGGATTGGTAACACACTAGAGACTAAATTTTTGTTGCACGTGAGATTGGTCAAAATTTTGATGTTCCTAAACTGATGAGAAAATCCAATCCAATAAATTTTTTTTCCCGTTAAATCCAATGGAACCACAATGATTATAAATACAATGTATGAAAATAACAATGCAATTCTCAAATTTTTTTTTTCATTGTTGTGGTATACAGCTAATAATTTCTTCAAAAGATTCTATTGGATTTAATTGAGAAAGTAACACACTGAGTATTCGCTCATTTCTCAAACATAGAGGAAAATTTGGTTGTTCAAATATAAGATGGAAATTGTGAACTACCTTTAACATAAAGAGAAGAAAGTGTTTTTTTTTTCTTTTTAAATTTTTTTTTTTTTTTTTAATATGGAAGAAGTTATTGATTTGATTTAACATATATTTAGGAACATAAAGTTTTTCATAATTTTTGATGTAATCTGTTACAGTTGGTGCAAAATAAAAATAATGTTGTACAAATCACAACCTTTTTTTTAGAAACTTTTTTTTTTGAAAGCCCAATCAAACTTCATTCATTTAAAAAAGAAGAATAGCAAAAACAAGTGTATCCCTTACATTACTCTTATCTAAATAACTTAGACGTACATGGGTCTAATATATGTGGAATATATATTTACGTAATAAAAACGAAAAGAAGCTTAGTATTTTAGGATCTGTAGCATTTTTACAATATAATATAATACAACACTTAATTTAACTAATTAATATCATGGTGAAAATATATTATTGCCCCTAAAATTTGGATCAAGTTTTATTTTAATTCCTGACATTTGAAAGGCTCATTTTTTTTACTATTCCAAAATATTGTAACCTCCAAAAAATATTATCAAAGAATACCATTGTGATGCTTGCTATTGATCGGCTAGAATTAATGATTTTTTTATAGAGATTATTCTTTGGTAAGTCAAAGATATGCTTATATTTAGGGGCAGTAAAATCTTACACAACCCACGAACCCAACATGATTAACTTGTTTATAAATAAGTCATGAGTTGAAGCTAAATGAGTTTGGGTTATATTCGGGTTGATACGGCTAACCCATTTAATAAACAAGTTGTGTTCATGTTCAACATGCATACTCGTTTGATCGATTTAGCTTATAAAGTTATTAGTTTTTGTTATTATTGCTTAATTTATGGTTGTAATAATATGTTTATTACTATATGAGTAATACTACAGACATAAACTAGTTTACAACATTTTTATAAACTGCTGATGTGAGCTTAGCATTTTTCAAATAATTATTGGTAAATAAAAATGTGATGTTAGTGATGAACCCAGATTAGAACTAGTAAGAACTTGTCACATTAACAATTTGTAAAAATGTTGTAAAATAATTTGTATTTGTAACATTACTCTTACTATATTTATGGTTGTAATTGTATTTTAATTTTTATATATGTAATAGGTTATTCAGGTCAGGTATGACCTATTAATCAAACAGGTTATTAAATGGGTCATTTGTATTGACATTTACATTATTTGTTAATTAAACTAGTTAAACATGTCATTTTGGTTTGACCTTTTAATAAACAAGTCGTGTTAGGGTTGAAAATTCTTGACACGTTTACTAAGCAGGTCGGGTTCGAGTCAACCCATATAAATGAATACTCATGCCTTAACACGACACGAACCTAACTTGTGAACAAATTGCCACCCCTACTTATATTGTTGTTTTTCCCTTTTGTTTATAATCAATATTCATGGCACTTTATGGATGAATGTTTTCCGGAATCTTTGTTGTCATGATTAATGCAAGATACCGGCTATAATAGCCCGCACTATTCTAAGAATAAAGAATTACTATGTTCATAATATTTTTACTACATTTCCACAACAAATTACAAGTGGTAAATTGTTATTGTTTCTAATTTGAAAATATCATTGATATTAATTTTTTGTCCACTAATAACAATCCATAACAACCTGTCACTTAGGATTTGTTATGATAGTATTGTAAAAATGTTGTGAACATAACATTTCTCTTCTAGGAATATGATTAATATATAAGTTGAATTGTATTTGGGTAAGCCCAAATGAGCTCTTCCTCACTCCTTCTGAACTTTCTTGAGATAAGTTGCCTTGGATAGGCTAGAGACTAAAGTTGAGTAATTGCCATGAAGATAAGGTATGGCCAAAGTGAGTAGGCGTTTGCTAAATTTGCGCTAGTTGTTATAAAGTTAAAAGACATTAAGATTTAATTTGTCTTTTTTAAAAATATTAGTAGAATTTTATTAAATAATATTAATGCGTACAATGGGAACAAGAAAAAACAGACATATGTTTTGACCAAACAAATGCCTCTCTCTTCGGCAAGACTTGTAACCTGTGTAAGTGTTTGAACAAACATGAATTCAAGAAAGGAAATTTAAACCAAATTTGTCCTTTTAATGGGTTAAAGCCTGGAAAGGAAATTTAACATTTTTTTCAACTAATCACCCAAAAGGTAAATAAAAGAAAATTTTTTTCTTCTGTACTTAAACTTTAAAATTCTTGTCAAGCTGGTCATTTTTTTAAAAGCATCCACAGCAGTGGAGCTAAAAATTTAGCTTTTTAACTCCACAAAAAGTTACTTTATCTATTATACCTATACACATGCTGCAGCAGTGGATCTATTTTAGCTTTCAATACAATAAAATAATATAAACATCACAATAAAGTAATATATCTACAACAATAAAATAATATATATACTACAATAAACAACAATCACAACCACCTGTAACCGTCACCGCCACCGCTACCGCCGCCGCCGCTGCCATCGACTCTTCCACCAGCGCCACCGCTACCGCCGCCGCCGCTACATGATAGCACATAATCGTCTAGTGTTAACAAATAATTTTTTTAACCCCAAATTATACTTAATACATTTTTTGTTACTAAAACAATTTTTCAATCATCATGATAGCCTATTATCGTCTCAATTGTCCGGAAGTAATCTTGGAACAATGTGAACTATAAAATGCAAGAACTTTATAAAAAAACATATAAAATAAGACACATATTATAGCAAGAACAAAGTAGTCCATACATTACTCACGTACATAACTCAAACCAAATTACAATAAAACTCACACACTCGCACAAATTCCTATGACTCATGCTTCTCAACATACAAAAAAGAAAGTTCCTACGACTCGCCTTGCAATTGCCATAAATGTTCAATGAGGTCCGACTGGAGTTGAAAATGAATTTCTCGGTCTCTAATGCGTCCATGCCTCTCAATGTATGACATAAATCCATCACTTTGTTCACGTAACACTTGCAGAGGAGGATTATCCATTCCATCAATTTGTTCATAATCCAAGTCTACCACTTCATTATCATCCCGCTCATCTTCTACAATCATGTTATGGAGAATTATACACGCTTTCATGATCTTTTAGAGTGTTTCAAGATGGAAAAATCGTGCAGGTCCACGGACAATTGCGAAACATGCTTGAAGCACTCCAAATGCACGCTCAACATCCTTCCTACACGCCTCTTGGGCTGCTGCAAATAATTTATACTTATGTCCTTGTGGAGCTGGGATTGTTTTAACAAATGTTGCCCACTTTGGATATATGCCATCAGCAAGGTAATATCCCATTGTGTAGTCATGACCATTGATTGAGTAATGTACTGCAGGAGCACGTCCTTCAGCAAGTTCATTAAATACATGAGACCGCTCTAACACATTAATGTCATTATTTGACCCAGGTAACCTAAAAAATGCATGCCATATCCAAAGATCATATGATGCTACTGCCTCCAAAATAATAGTAGGTTCATGAATATGACCACAATATTGACCTTTCCATGCAGATGGACAATTTTTCCACTTCCAATGCATGCAATCAATTGAACCTAACATACCTGGAAAACCTCGGCGTTCTCCATGAGCTAACAGTCTAGCAATGTCTTCATTGTTTGGTTTTCTCAAGTATTCCTCAGAGAAAACATCAATTACCGCAGTAACAAATTTTTTCAAACTTTCTAATGCAGTAGTTTCTCCAATTCGCACATATTCATCTATCAAATCACCCGATACTCCATATGCAAGCATTCTAAGTGCAGCAGTTATCTTTTGTAATGAAGATAAACCAAGTTTGTTGGCACTATTTCTTTTTTGAACAAAGTAAGAGTCATGAGCTTCGACCTTAGATTGAATACGGAGAAAAAGAGAATGCTTCATCCTAAACCTCCTACGAAATAACGAAGGTGGATATACTGGTGTGGGAGCAAAATAATCCAGAAAAAGCCTCTCATGACCCGCCAAATGATTACGTTGAATAGAACGTTGACGTTTAGGTTGTGATGTTTCCATAACAAATTCTTCGATGATCTCATCTTCATCTGAGTCATCAAAAAGAAACTTGCGAACCAAATAGTTATCCATGGATGCAACCTTCAAGACAATTGGAAAGCAATTATTAATATAAATGCAAGATTAAAGCCAAGTGATATAAGCCACAACAAAATGAATATAACCAATTCACGCACAAGTCACAACATAAACACAATTTTGTGCTTACTCTCAAGCATTAAGTAAAATAAGAATGTTCAATGAATAGAAATAATTGGATCAAAGACACTGATAGTGGCTGTAACAGCAAGATATATAATTGTTTCATTTTTCAGTCTACAAAGAATTATATCAATGCCTATCACAAGACCAAATGGAACTTAACCAAAGAAAAAAGAGATTGCACTTCAAAGTCTTTGTTAAATTGCACTTCAAGTCACAACACAAATACATACATCTAGTTTAAGATTAAAGTCAAGTGACATAAGCCACTATTGAATACATAAAGTTACTACCAAAATACATAAAGGCCTACATAAGCCACTACAAAATACATTAAAGCCTAAATTACATCCAAAATACATTAAAGCCTACAAAATACATTAAAGCCTAAACCCATTAATTACGTGATCTTCGTTTTGCCATGATTTCCTCTTGGAGTTGTTCATAAAAAGTTTTTTGCGCTTCGGTCAAGCCACTTGTATCTTTCATCATGATTCTCTCCTCCTCTAACCTTTCCGTTATCTCAAATTTTTTCTTCTCAATCATGATTTTTTCCTTCTCAATCTTAAGTTTTTCATCATTTTTTTCCTTCTCAACCGCAAGTTTTTCTTTCTCAATAAACATTTTCTCCTCTTCCAATCGAGTTACATCCTCAATCAATTTCAATTTCTTGTTCAAATATTCCCCTACATCTTTTCCGGTGGCTTTGTTCTTTCGAATGGCCTTTTCCGCCTTCTTACCAATAGGTCTCTCAAAATTAGAAGAGTCACTAAGTCCGGACCCACAATCCCCTTCGCCAATAGATATTGACTCTGGAGTTAGAGGCACAGATGATCTTGATTTAGCATTACTAGGATCGGCAAACTTTGGTTGGTCCTTTAACATGAGCCAACAATGGTCAAGAAGAAAGGGTTTCTCGTGCTTCTCTACAAACAAAGCCTTTGCATCTTTAATCTAAAAAAATTAAAAGAAATATAACATAATTAATATCTTCAAACTATTGGTGAATGGACATGTTAACACTATTGCAATATAATTTATACCTTATCTTCTTCGGTTGTACCACTTTGATGAAGTGCATTAACTTGAGCCATACACCTAGCAAACTTATTTACCCTTTCACTAATCGCTCCCCAACGACTTAGCAAAGAGACAACAGTACGTGTAGTACCGGATGTATTGTACTTCTGGAAATACTCCCAAACTTTTTTACGAAATGTATTTGATGTTTGTTCATTACTATTTACGGCATCAACACTAGTATTGAGCCATGCTGCCACTAGGAGTTTATCTTCCTCTACACTAAAGTTAGAGCCTCGTTTTCCTTTTGCAGAGGAGGCATTTTTAACTTGAGGTTGAGGTTGAGGTTGAGGTGGAGGTGGAGAATCAGAAACTGACAAAGGAGTATTTTGAGCCGTTCCCAAAAATTGCGAGTCAATTTCTATATCCCCATTCATGATACCCGTAAAATATGGTAGGTTTCTATGCGACTCCATAAAATTAGAAAAAAAAATTGCAAACTTCCCTGCACACAGAAAATTCCCAAACCAACATTTATATCAAAACTCAAAACCAAACTAACAATTTCACATTAAAATGACCACAAGAAATATGTGCTCTGTTTCTAGTTTTGTGCAACAATATATCCAACAAAGTCCGCCCAAATCAGATGTGAAACATTAAAACAAAATCCCTACACCAATGCTATCTCATCCAAATTTGCAATACGGTGGTAGTTCTGTTTTCAAGCATCCACAACAGAGAGTAGAAACACCAAACAATCAAATAATAATAACAATAATCAAATAATAATAACAATAGAGAGTAGAAACACCAATCACCAAATCTTTTTCCCCAAAATTATCAAGAATCCAAAACAACAATAAAAAGTGGATCCACATGAACAGGACAACAGAGAACAACAGAGAATCCAGAACAACCGAGAAATCCACGGAGTTGTTCAATGAAAACATTTAGGATATAAATATTTCTTTCATTCCTAATTATTGGTGTAAAAAAAAAAAAATCAAAGTACGCGGAGCTTTTTGAATGGCTGAACAAGAATTTTATTATACGGATGAAAAAAATCTTCAAAAAGAACAAAGCAAATTAAAGCTATCATTTTCGTATCAAGCCAACACATCTCATAATTTCATGTTTCCTTCTGTTTGTATGTATGTTTGTATGTTTGAAGTGGATCCAAATCATAATACCCAAATAAAAAACCCAACGCGAAGAGGATCGGCGGATTGGATGTTAATACCCAAATAAAAAACCCAACGCATCCACATGAAGAAGACAGAGACAACTAACCTGAAGTGGATCAGCGGAAGCGAAGAGCATCTGAGGCAGATCGGCGGTGTGGGTCTGAACTTGACGATGGCGGTGACATTGACGATGGTCGGACCGACGACGTTGAGAGAGTGAGCTTGAGAGGCTTGAGATGAGAGATGACAATGAATGAGAGAGAGTGAATCATGAGACCGGATTTGATAAAATGAAAAAAGAAAAAAAAAAAAAAAAAGGCAGGTTTCATACCGGAGTTGACGATGACCGCAACCGCACCGGAGTTGAGGATGGCGGTGACGGAACCGGAGCTGAGGATGGCAGTGATTGTACGGAGTGTCTGTGGGTGAGCTTGAGAGGCTTGGAGGCTTGAGAGTTGAGAGATGAACGAGAGAGAGTGAGAATACAGTGGGAGTGAAAGACTGACCGGTTTTGATAAATGAAAAAAAAAATGGAAGCAAGTGGATCAGTTGAATAAAAAAGTATTTTTTAGTTTTAGCTCCATGCTACAGTGCACATCTATTTTTAGATGTGCACTGTAGCGAATCATCTAAATTTTTTTGCTTTAGCTCCACTGCTGGAGCATCATTTTAATGAAAGTGGAGCTAAAATTTAGCATTATTGCTTTATACCACCACTGCTGCAAATGCTCTAAGGGGCCAACAAAAAATGGGACTCACTGAACGACCGCAATGCCTCCGACCAAACTTGACATCCATATACAAATTTTATATATAATATATAAATATGAAATATAGAAATATATAGGGTAGGGTTCAAGTTACACCTGATGCAATTTTAAGTAATCTTACACCACTCAATAACTTGTTATAAAATTTCTATTTTGAAAATCTCACCACTGAATTACATGTTCTATATGTTCTTAACAATTATGTCAATTTTCATGTTAATTGGATATTATTTACCATTTGATTAATAAACTCATCTTTTATGTATTATTTTAAACTACAAAAATTTGAATTTAAAAAATTAATTGATGATGTGGCTATTATCTTTAATCACCTTGAAATTTTGCAAGTAGGGAAAATATACGAAAATAATGTTATCTAACGGTAGAATTGTCAAAATTTGCATCCAATTAAAAAATATTGAGTGGTTACCGCTTTTCTGTCAAATATATATATATATATATATATATATATTGAATGGTGTAACATTACTTGGAGTTACACTAGGGACACGTTTGGTACACTGTAATGATTATTACATGAGAATAGGAATAAGTAACCATTTAAGAATAGAATCCTGAATATGTATCAACAATTTAGTAGAGTATAAAAAGAAGGTGTAATTAAATCATTTTTAAGTCAAATTTCTTAAAATACACTTATTTTAGAGTGTTTAAAATGGAGCTAATAATTAACAATAAGGAAAATTTATTTTCTTTCTTTTTGAAGATGTGGCAACTAATGGCTTTTTATGAATTTAAAAAAAAAATTATTACATAATATGAAGGAATAGATATTCAGTACTTTTGATAAGAAATATTTATTCTTCATTTTTAAGAATAGCTATTCATAAGGAATAACTATTTATTGTAATAAAAACATAACCAAGCAACCGAGTAGTTATACCATAGGAATATCTATTACATTACAGTGTCTATTACAGTTTATCAAACGTGCCCTAGGTGTTACTTGAACCAAACCCAAATATATAATATATTAATATCCAATATATATTTATAGTACATTTGGGCTGGCCCATATTAGCCCAAAACCAATAAAGAAAAGCCCAACCCGACATTGATTTAACTGACCCGACCATATCGCTAAAACCACATCAAACCAACTTGATCATCGACCCTGTTAAGGGCAATGCAGTGAGGGATTTTAGAAAGTAGAAACCGCACACTGTGCATTTCGGTAGAAAAATAGGCCCAAAACAGCACCTGCACTGTGTGCACCGCATTATGTCCATAACCATTTGAAATTTGCCACTCTTGACATATATGATATGATATCTTTTTACTAGATTCAACGGTAATTTTATAAACAATAATGGGCAAAATGACCAATATAATAGAATTTTTTTTTTTTTTTGAGAAGGAATATAATAGAAAATTTGAGCTACGTACTTATTAACATTTTCGATATTTAGTTAGCTACAGGCTAATTTTTTGCCGAAGATATCATATTGTTAATAACACCATTATTTTACTTTTACTCCTACAACCATATTTAAATTTTTTTATAAAAAAAATTTAAGAAAAATTCCGTTTAAGGACTCAATTATTTTTTTATTTTTTAATTATTCGTACCACTTAGATATCCTGTTGAAGAACACAGGGTTAATTTGTTTAGCTCAGTACATGTCTTGCACTGCCTAATATTTCCTGATCAGATTCAACCCAACCTATCCTAGTGCTTAAGGCTGTGTTTGTTTTAGCTGAAAACGATTTTAGGAAATCCTTTTACATGAAATCATGTGTTTGGTTGTGCATGGAAAATAAAATTTTCCGGAAAATCATTTACTTTGACCGTAAAATAGCCCCTTTGACCCGGAAATATATTTTCAGCTTCTGTTTTACCTTCAAATCATTTCTGGAGACGCGCAAAGAGAGAAAGAGAGAGAGAAAGGACTCAGATGCTTAAACAGAGAGAGAGAGAGAGAGAGAGCTCGCGTCATCGAGTTTGAGATCGCGTCGAAAAATCAGATCGCCGTCCTCGTCCCCTCCATGTGATGGTGAGATCGCACCACAAACCCACGAATAGATCGACCCATCCCTCATCCTCACCGACCCATCCCATTTCGGCGACCCATCCCACTCCGCTGACCCACCCTTGAGCCGATCTGTCCATCGGCGAGTCGCATCGCACCGATTGCACTGCAACGATCAAGCAAAGATCGAATCCAGTCATCTCACACGCCTTCGCCTTTGCCTTCGCCTTCAAACCCACACGCCTTCGCCTCAAGCAAAGATCGCAGCACTGAGCCGACCCACACGCCTTCGCCTTCGCCTTCGAACCCAGTCGCCTCTCTCTCTCTTCCTTCTTCCCTCAATTTAACCGGATTTGATGATTTTTTTTCTTTGGTTTTGTTTCTTTTGTGTTTGTGGATTGAAAAATGATATTATATTTGTTTAAAAGCTGAGAAAATGTGAGAAAATGTGAGCAACAAGTAGAAAATGTGTTTTCTATAGTATTTTCAAGAATACAACCAAACACTAAAAAATATTTTTCAAAACATTTTTTAAAATGCAACAAAACACTTGAAAATATTTTCCTTTTCCGAAAATAGCATTTCCGGAAAATATTTTACATGAACCAAACACAGCCTAAGAATGGTTCTTCCAGAGTAGTCATTATGAGGATACCACATGAGAGGCTAGTACTTTTAGTCACATTGTTTTAATCAGCATTAATATTATTATTTACCATCTTCAATCATCACCACCATCTTTTAAATCACATGGCTGTGTTTTTGCCTTTTTAATAATAATTGAAACTTAACATTTCTGCACTCTTGGTTCTTGATCCTCAAAACTGAGTTATATATATGCTTCATCGGTTTTCCAACTTTGGCAAATAATACATTTAGATACCAGAAATTTCTGGAACCTGAAGAAGACATTTCAGTCAAAACCTGTTGTAGCTCTTCCTGCCTTGTTAAAAGACATTTTGAATAAACATCACATATTTTCCGGATTAAGCGGGAAGTTTGAGATTAAATTAAAAGCAACTTCTTTGGTTCATATAGAGAAAAAAGCAAAGACAAAATGCTTTACTTTAGTTCATCTAGGTGTCCCTGTCTGTCGGCTCTTTGGTTTACTCTTTTCTTTTTCTTTCCTATTTTCATTCTCTCTTTTTTCCTATGCTTGATTAATTTATTGTAAGTTGTAGTTTTGTACGTCTATGCTTTTGAGTCTACATCTTTAGGACTTAACCAAATAAAAGAGTCTTAATCTTTAGGGTCTTGGTTGTCAGTTTATGCGTCGCACGTGTTTTGGACTAGTGTTTGTGCTTGACATACATAAAAAAAATTTCAAATGATATGAGAATTCATTATCTCATACTAAAAAAGTAGCTGTTTTGCAACTCAATGTGTTTCCTGGACAGAAAGCTTTGTCGATCTCTTGCATTGCTGGGGTTAGAGAAGGATGTTTGATGCTAAAAGTTCATAATAATAAAGTGTGTGAATGTGCAATTCATTCTTTATTAAATGAGGCTCTTGGCAAAGGGTATATGATTGAATCCAAAATGATTTGCATTGCTAATAGTACTTTGGACCACTAGGCTGATAAAAGCATCATAGTTTGAAACGTTTGCTTGTTTGTATTTTCAACTTTCATCAATGCACTATGCATCTTGCTCTCTGGAACCCTCTGGCTCTACAGTACCATAGATTCCCATCCCATGTATGATGTATCATTTCATGTTGTCCGTTGTGGTTACTGCTTTTGAGTTTGGTGGAAACTTCAAATATATTTTTTTTTTATAAATCTCTGAAATTATAAGCTGTATTTGTAATTTTATCATAAATCAAGTTGTATAAAAATCCAATCCAGTTTGATTAATCTGAATTTCATCAACAATCACATACCTGTGTTGTGGCTACTTTTTAGTACATTACTACGAAATGAAAAATTATCCCCAATTTTTTTACTCCTTAAGTCAAGTAAAAATAGTGATCGTTCTTGCAACAAATTGGTTGAAACTATGCAAAAGATGCAAACTTACATAAATGAATCCCATTTTAAGGCCTGACTGGGACTTCATTTTTATTGTTGAAGATATTAGATATTTTCTTTGTAATTTTATAGTATTTTTTTTTTCTCCTTTTGCCTCGGGGCACTTAATTGCCTTGCGCATAATTTAGCTTATTGTGCTTCTTTTTGTATGTTTTAGGGATTCCAAGTCGTCAGTTGTATCCTTCTCTGAGCTTTTGTTGATGCTGATGAGCCAGTTCCCCCAAATCCTCCATTTGCTAGTAGTCTTCAATAAAACTTACTATTACTTACCAAGAAAAAAGAAAAAGGAAAAAAAAAAAAATTTAGTGTGGAGTTTAATCATACATGCCTTTAGGGAGGCCATTAACAAGGCATGGTTACAATTAGTAAGCAAATTTTCTTTTATTTTCTAAACCTCCTTTTTTGATGTACTTTTTTGAGTTTTGTCATTGAATTTAGACAAGACAAACATGTATTGTAAGATAGCTTCTACTCATTTGTAATTGCTACTTAGTTTCAATGAAATCCCTTATTTACGAAGGATCCCACTTTAGAAGTAACGACACATTTCTTCCCAAAAGGTAAAGGCTTCACGTAGGAATTTTGTTGAAAGAACACAGAAAAGAAAAGAAAATGCAATGCAAAACAGTCAAAAAGTAAACAACATAGGCCATAGTCGTCAACATAAAGTTCATTCCCTCGTTTCTTTCTTTTTCTACTTTTCATCAACTCCACAAAGCCCCCCCTCCCTGTTCCTGATCATCTATACAAGTATATAACTCCATTCTTAAATCTTTCTTTTATCTTTTCCTCAAAAAAAAATTGCTATCGGTGTGAAAAGCATATATACGGCAGCTAATTTTGACTCTTTGCATTGCATTTATTTTAAAACACACGTTTAGGGAAGCTAATTTAATGAACTCCATCTCCTTTATCCCTAATCTTCACTCTTTGATTAGAGATGGTCTTAGTTCCCGTAATTGTAGTTACTTGGGGGGTGGTTCTAATTTTTGGAATAGAACAATGTCTCCCTTTATGCTTGGGAAATAAATAGATACCCCCATTACATTACTCTCTCATTTAAATCTAATTTAGTTGTAAAAAACCCAAAATACACTCAACTAAAAATAACATACCAAAATTACTCCAAATAATCTAAGTGAGTAATAGCACAGAGATATTTGCTCATTTCCGAGACATACTTGGGGGATATTGCTCAATTCCAAAGATTAAGAGGGAATTGTGAACTACCCCAAATATAAATAAGGAAAATCCTTTTTTTCCCTAGTTATTTTATCTATGTTTTCTTCTTTCTCGGTGATAGTTTTTATTCTTTTTTCTTTAAAAAAAAAAAAAAAATTGTTAGGGGAAGGGCATTTGAACTCTGAATGTTGAAACATTGTTGAGTTATTAAAGTATTCGCACTCGTGCAATTTTCTTTTGTTTACTTTTCATACTTACTTTTCAAAACACCATATATTAAATTATCTATTTTACACTACATTCATTAAAATATAAAATTTTCTTTATTTTCTAAATTGTTTCTCTTTCTTCACACACAACAACTATTATCTACCCTCTTCCTTCATTATTGAGATATGTAAAGAAAAAATAAAAAATAAAATACAAAATAAATAGTGCCCGTTTAGACTTACATTGTTATTGTTATTATGTATTCTTATACAACTTTGCATGAACTGATGTGAGTGAATTTTAGATTTGATTGGCTAAAATGTGATAATTTTTCTATTATTCAAGTACTGATTATTGATGTGAGAGCCTACATTTTTTATCTTACACAATTGCTTTTAAAAAATAGTTATATCAGATTATCTATTTTATATTACATTTCATTAAAATATTATTTATTTATCTATTTTTATTACTCTCTCAAATAATCTATATCTCTCTCCTTGTGTATATGAATAAAGAAATATAAAAAAATGGAATTACATGTAATAGTAATGATGTATATTTACATGGTTATTATGGCAACAATGTAAATTTACACACTTCTAAATTAATTAATGTGAGTAATTTTTAGAGTTTGTTTTTTAATTTTTAATTTTTATTTTTAGAGTTAAATGTGCAAAATTAAGACCTTATGCAATTTTACACAAGAGTGCTCTTTTTTTTTTTTGAGGAACAACACAAGAGTGCTCTTAGTAATGTAAAACAGGCACCAGATCAGTATGGCCCCTTCACTTTTGCGGTGGCTCAATGATCAGGGTTGGATCCCAGTAACTTCATCAAATAAAAGAAACAGTGATAAAAAGAAATTAATATAAAATAATTGAAGCATTCATATGATATGGAACTAAAAT
Organism: Quercus ilex subsp. ballota; assembly: GCA_032727855.1. Lineage (NCBI taxonomy): Eukaryota > Viridiplantae > Streptophyta > Magnoliopsida > Fagales > Fagaceae > Quercus > Quercus ilex. Next base: position 48,751,267 of record CM064910.1, read on the forward strand.
ATATGCGCATCTTAATCTTATGCTTTGGACGGTAAAAGTGAGGTGGGGTATGTGACTGAAGTTAGACATTTGTAATTTTATGTTTTCTCCATGGTACTATATGGAATCAGAGAGATGCTATCTAAATCTAACTCCCTTCCCGAGTCACAAAATATTTCTTTTGACTTTACATTAACAGTCTTATCCTGCCTTTTCAAACCCTAATTGGTGCTCAACAATTTTCAGCTGCGAAACTTAATTTGTACGAAAAGTCAGAAGTTTCACTGATTTTTTCTTTTTTAGATTTCTCTAGTAATTCGAAAAATTAAAGAATGGGTGCCTATCATTCTGTTGCCTCAAATTAGTGATTGCTGATTACTTTTCCATTCAAATTTAACATGATTGTATGTACGAGCCAATTGATTTCGTCTCATACACAATTATCATTTGTTTGAATAACCTTATATAAATAAAAATAATAGTAGTTTTTTTAAGGGTTTGACGAGGTAATATGTTATTATTAATTTTCACATTAATCCACTACTAGTATTTAGGATTAAAATTTTCTCTTTCATTGAAAGTATTGAGTTTCTCCAAAAAAAATAAAAAAATAAAAAATCACTAACATTAATTTATTATTTCCAGCGACAATCATATCCTTGATTTAACTTGTAATTTTTGCTTTATATTAAGGTTATATTCATTTTTATGAATACTTTTTAAATTGTTTTGGTTGTTAAGAAAAATATAATTTTAATTGAAAAAAAATTGAAAAAGTTATTTTAATAATGTTAGGCTTTTTTTTTTTTTTTTTTTTTTTTTTTTTCCACAGGGTGTTTGGGTCAACTTACGCGCACCTCAACTAATTCCCGCTCACAGCGAGAGCCTGCCGTTGGTCACAATGAGTTGTAGCTATTGGGACTCAAACTAGGGAGTAAACCTAGTCGAACCCCAGAGCCTTACCCAGTGGTGGACAAGCCACTGGACCACACTCAGAAGTTTTTAATAATGCTAGGAATTTACTTTAAGAGATTGGATTTAATAAATTATTTTTTGACTATTTATTTGTAAAAAAGACTCATTTTTTTAGATAGTAACAATATGCTACTAAGCTTGAGCCTTGTTACCCTTAGACTTTCAAGCACTTTATATATAAAAAGATGCCAATTAAGTTACAAGATTTTTGACATTTGTAAAAAAACACATAAAAGTGATAAATAATACCCTTCATATCTATAATTTATAATTTATAATCTATATAAAAACCAAAGACGTTTAACTTTTGGTTGAATTCATGATAAAAGAGAAAAAAAATATTTTATTAAAGTTTCCCATTACAAATATTGCTAATAAACCCCAATTCCTATAAAAATAAAAAATAAAAAATAAACCCCAATTAATTGTATTTATAAACCTAGACATACTTTGAGAAGAATTAATAGTTCATTTAAAATAAACCAAATGCAAGTATTTCACATCTCCAGAAATCTGCACATACACACAGTCACAAATATCTTAAGTTTCAAACATGACCATTTTATTTTTATAAATACAATAAAATTTTAGTTTTTGACATCTATTTTATTATAATAACATATATTTAGACATTGCCGTTAACCAAAAAAAAAAAAAATTGTAAATTTCATACGTGAAATTTTAAAATGATTCAAAGGTTAAAAAGTAAAAAGTACGTGAAAATGGGCATTAACATGTTTAAAATGTTCAAAAAATTGCTTGAAATGGCCTACCAAACAGTCCTTAATCTCGAATGAATCGTGATGGTGTGGTCTATCAGTCTATGGGCCACCTGAAGAAGTACGTGGGACAAGCATCTAGCAGAACTCAGTTTTGCAGGTCCATTATGGATTTTTTTTATATTTTAATTTATGGGTTTTATATTTAATTTTCATTTTAGATAAGATTCGTTGGCATTCTTTTTTTCTTTCTAAAAATTAATATAGGAGTACTTATAAAACTTTTATTTTATTTTTTTAGTTTTTAATGCGACTGAGCGAGTGTCCTCCTCGGAAAAAAAAATTGGAGGGAAATTTTAGAATGGGTCCCACTCCAGAATTGCTTAGTAAGCGATACATGAGCATCTCTCACATTAATTCACCTCGTACACGCGCTTTCAAATGCGCGTGACACAAAAACCCACTCTCTCAGGTCTCAGCTAAACTTCTTACTATTTCAGTTCACGCGCCAGAAGGCGCGGTGGTGAAGATTGGTCTTCCCTTGTTTCTCATCGCCCTCCAAAAGGTAACCACTGCCAGAGAGACTCGATGAGCCTGTCTCTTTGATACCCGTTTCAAGCAACCTGAACGACACCGTTCGAGTGGATTTCTTTTTACTAAGTGGTCAAGTTTTTATTTATTTATTCTATCTTTCCTCTCAAAAAAATGTTTTTATTTATTTATGAGAAAAGTGAATGGATGTTAACATGGATTTAAGAGATATTTTCGAAATTTTTTTTATGGGAAAAGAAAAAATAATTGATTTTATTTTACAATTTTATATATTTTTTATGAAAATAATATTAAAATATTTATAAAATGACACAGTTACAAATGCTGACACCCATTAATATGACTCTTTCTTTATTTATACACGGAAGTGTTGTGTGGCATTATAGTCCATTCCTTATGTATGAGACATCAAGAAAATTCAATAGATTATGATGGACTTAACTTGGAAGTGAGACTTTCAAGTAAGTTTATAGCAATTGCTTCAAGTCTATTGAGCTCATTATCTCTTAAAAAAGACTATTTTTAAGTAGTATTGATCAATCTGTTTATATACACGCTTATAATTTCATAACTTACTAACTTAAGCAATTGTGAGTAATCATGAAAAATGGTGATCCATATAATCAGTAATGGATAAACGGATCTATTTAATCAGTAATAAATAGATAGTGTCTATCACGTACTCTTCGCACCAGTCAACAAATTGTAAAATTAGATTTGAGCTTAGAGTTTATACACGTCTCTATAATTATTCTTCCTCATAATAATTAGAAAAAGAAGGCTAAAATAGGTTTTTTATCTTTAAATAAAAAAAAAAATGAAAAAAGAAAAGAAAGTGGGGGTGAAGAAGATACAGAAAAAGGCACTCTGTGTTTTCACTTTTATCTATGTCCGTGCCTGTCTCTCTCTCTCTCTCTGTCTCTCATACACTCACACAAACACATGGTTTCGACATTTTCAGGTTTTAATGGAAATTTCCTAATCCATTCAATTCCCAAGACTTTTTTTCACTCATAAACACTTCCTTTAATGTGTTATGTTCCGCTAATCCAAACAAACCTCATGTGTTTCTTGGCTTGCACTTCCTAGGGTTTCCTATTTTGCTCATTCATTCCTTTCTTGCCTACTCTTCTTCTAGGGTTTTGGAAACCTAAATATATTAAACTTTAAAAAGAAAAAAAAAAAATTTTGGAGCTCCCAATACTGTTTTTTTTTTTTTTTTCCTTACAGCAAGCGGTGTGGAATTCATGAAAATCGAGTTTACATAGATTTGGGAGCTGATTTTATTTTTCTTTAATATTTGTTCCTTTGGGAGTGAAATGCGAGATCTCGTACAGATTTCACGGTTCGTGTTGATTGCTATGAGATTTGATTAAACTTCAGCTTTTGCGAAGATCGAGCTGCTTCGAGTATGTTTAATTAATAATTTCTGAAAATAAGAGCAAGAATCGCGGTCTCAGAAAAAATGCATTTCGCAAAGCTCGACGACTCTCCTATGTTTCGCAAGCAGGTAATTCTCTATGCATGTTCAACTTAATCGTCTTGAACTGTATAGTTGATAAAGAGAAAATTTTCAATGCTCTGTTTGGTTGCTGGGAAAATTTAGGGAAAGAAACTAAACTTTAGGGGATTTAAAAAAAAAAAAACTTAATTGACGGTTGGTTGAGCTGGCATCTTTTATTTTTCTCGGTGTTTTTTTAGTTAATTAGTTATTTATATTTTGTGTTAGCCTTAAAAGTTTAGATTTAAGGAAAGTTTATTTAGTGAGCGGATATGAGTGTATGAGAATTATTGTCACTGTCTGTTATAGTTTCTAACTTGTTGGACAGTTTATGAAAAATTAGATTTTCACTTTTTCGGTTGTTTTTTTCAGTTAATAAATACTTTAATGCTAACTTGTTTGTTTAGGATGACACTGGTACTTGTTTGAAGCAAAGAGTCTGTGTTTGAGTCATACAAATCGATTGGGATTTGGGACTGACTTATGTGTTAAGAGGGTCTAAGAAACTTCGGTGCCATCTTTAGGGTTTGTATTGTTGCACACTAGAAGTCTGCTCATGAGCATGAGCATAAACTACTTAGCCCGACAAGGGTGAATGCCACTGAATTACCGGGAAATTGATTCTGGCGGGTGGGGTCAGTTGCTGTAGGTTTTACTCGCTAGAAGCGAGTCAAATGGGCTACTTTTATTTAAAAGAAAAAGAAAAAGAAAATTGTTGCACACTAGAAGTTCATTGCTAAGACGCCAAATTGGTAATTAAATGTCCCTGTTGAAATGATATCTGCCTATGGATAACATATGTATCTGCTGATTTGCTTTTTTCTGTGGTTGAAAGTTGGTGTGTTTCAATGCTATTGTACTCGTGTTTGATAAGCTGCTTTGAATTATTGTGGCTTATTGATGAGTTCTTGGTAAACAGATACAAAGCTTGGAGGAAAGTGCTGAATCATTAAGGGAGAGAAGTCTGAGGTTTTACAAAGGATGTCGGAAATACACGTATGTCTACGCTTATGCGTTTCTAAGTTATTCCTTGACTATTAAATTCAAGATCTAATTCCACTCTGTGGAAAGTTCTGAGTATATAATTTGTAGCTATTACTGGTGTTTTTAATTACATTGTTGACAATGTAAATTAGAATTAAAACATTGATTTCATTTGGCACCACGAAAAAGAAGTAAAGCCATTTTTCCAATGACCACTCCTGGTGTTTATTGCTGCACCAAGTTAGTCTTTGTGGGGGATTCTAATTGCATGCGTTTTTCCTCTCACAGTGAAGGACTTGGTGAGGGGTATGATGGAGACATAGCATTTGCAAGTGCACTAGAAACTTTTGGTGGAGGACATAATGATCCCATTAGTGTGGCTTTTGGAGGTATGTCAATTGTTATGCTGGAAGTTATTTTATCTATGCTTCTTTGTGTCATTGGAGATTTTTAAGCATCTATTATCTCCTTTTTATTGTTCTACTATTAATTACCTAGTATTATGTTTGTCAAACTTAACTTTCTGGGGTGTCCTAATTACTTATTTATTCCCATTTACAATGTTTGGATTTTAAACTTTATGACTGGGATATTCCTGGTATATTATGGCTATCAAAATGCAGATAGTTTTCACTGAAATTTTTTTTTATTGAGTTTCTCCCTACTTCTACAGGCCCTGTTATGACCAAATTTACTATTGCCTTGAGAGAAATTGGAACATACAAGGAAGTTCTTCGGTCCCAGGTGAAAAATTTTGATTTATTATTTTCAGAACTTGTAATTCTTTTTTTTTTTTGGTTGCTTTATGCTAATGGTTTCCTCTTAAATCAAGCTAGTCTTGCTATGACTGCCATTGTGAGATTATGAATTTAATACTTTTTCTTTAAGAAACTTTAATACTAGCTCCTGTACGTGCTTCTTGATTATATTTCCAACTGGTCTGGCTCGCAGTGAACTAAATTTTAATCCTATCTCCTTCAATAAATTTGAGCAATCTGGGAGAACTGTTCCCCCCCACAAATTTCATCTTATTTTTTGTTTCTCCTTCAATAGATTACTTGTTGCATATTCTTTTGGTTAGTGACAGGCTGTAATCTTGTTCACTTATTTTGTTTATTTTCCCCCCCTCAGGTTGAGCATATGCTAAACGACAGATTACTGCAGTTTGTCAATATTGATTTGCTTGAGGTTAAGGTACTGTGAATTGCTTCATTTTTATTGCATATTATTAATAACCCTTTATGAACTATCAATTGGATATGGTTTTAGGTACAACAACAGAAGCTTTGGTGTTTAAAACTTTAAATGCAATCTTATTTTACTTATTAATTCTTATTATAAGAGCCTTGATCTATCCATTGCCTCCATCACTTATGGCATGAGTATTAGTGTTGTCACATCTACATGATTGTTGGCCACTTGGATTGCATTTTTGTCTCCTTTCTAGGAGGTGGGAGGCATATTGTCTCCCACTGGTGAGGATGAAGAGATTTTATCTTCCTTACATTTTTCTTCCATAAAATAGTGGACATCACTAAAGCTGACTTGAAAATTTAGAGTTAATTCTATTCATTTATGAATAATCTTGAATGCAAGGTAAGCTGTTTAGTTATGCTGCACACTTTATAGATACTCGTGCACATATCCACACTTACTTGAAAATCTTTGGGTCTTACTTCACTTGGGAAGCCTGTGGTCCATGCTATTATATATATATATATATATATATATATATATTGGTGAAGGTTATCCTAGATGGTAAGGTTTAACAGCTTTAAAGGATGCATTTTCAGTGTATATACGCACACACATATAGTATATGTGAATTCTGATTACATGTGCCTCTTATCATCTTGAGATGTCCTGAGTGTGACAGTTGTATCAAACAGAGATTCTTTGCACTGCTTTTGATATTTACTGTTACAAAACAGTTTTAAGGGATCTTCTCTTAGTGCAGGAAGCACGTAAGCGTTTTGACAAGGCTAGTATTACTTATGACCAGGTGCGTCCCTTGTTTGAAATTCTTAGTAATTTTGTTGCTTCTACCTGATGCCATTTGCATACATCTCAGGAAAAGCTTGTCATGTTATCCATTCATTTAATAGAATTATATATTTTCATGTAGCATAAGGTTGGCTAAAAGTGATTCCTAATTATTATCTGCCACAACCCTTGCAGCATTGCTCTTTCATTATCTATTTGTCTTCTAAAAAATGAAACTTATAAGTTGTGGTTTGTAATTATCTTTTTTCTATTTCATTCTTGTATCTTGGATTTGCAGCAGCTTGCCTAAAGTTCTTATATACTGATGAATGAATCTGGATTGTGTGTATTGATTCAGCAACAAAAGCCTAAAACAGCCGCCTTCTTTCAATTATCTGACCATGGTTTTGGATATTTTATGGCTGTTTTGAGATGAATAACCTATGTAGAACTGATATGGAAGTAATGTTTACCATGTTATAATGCTTGTAATGCCACAGGCTCGTGAAAAGTTTCTGTCATTGAGAAAAGGCACAAGGAGTGATGTCGCAATTCTTTTGGAGGAGGTATCATGCAGTTTTAATTCTTAGTTTTCTAATCTGCATATTCGTATCTGTAGAATTGTCATAGTACTGGAAAGCTTCTATTCTTTAAATTCTAATATAGTTTGGAGGATTTCCAGGAGCTTCATAATGCAAGGTCTACATTTGAGCAAGCTCGCTTCAATTTGGTAAGTAAATTTGATGGTCATCTTGTTCTACCAAAAAATGAATCTTTCCATGACCTTTAAAATTCTACTACTTGCTGATGTGATAGTGACACCTAGGTTTTTTTAATTTTGGTTTCTGTATCCAGGTAACTGCTCTTTCTACTGTTGAAGCGAAAAAGAGGTTTGAATTTTTGGAAGCAGTCAGTGGGACCATGGATGCACATCTTCGTTACTTCAAACAGGTAGATCATGGATCACATAGCAGGGAATTTCTGCCCTTTTCATATGTGATGACAGATCTGTGCTTATCTTTAATTTTTTCTTTTGTGGCTACATGTAGGGGTATGAGTTGTTGCACCAAATGGAGCCATACATTAATCAGGTTTGTTATTTACTTTTGGAAGCAAATGTGTTAATATCAGTCTTGTTGTCTATTACAATATTCTGATTTGGTTATTTTTTCTAAGTTCTGCTTTAATAATTTATTTTTCTTGGATTTAAAATTACGTCTTTAATATATAGCTACTGCTGTATTAGCAAAATGGAATAACCATTTTTAGGAATCGCCTGTCAAAAATAAAAGAAAACTTATGTGTTGAAGTGGAGATTGTTGACTTACCAGGCCTGTGTGAATGTGGCTCTAGGAGGTGCAGAATGGGTAGGAAAATTTTATGTGGCCAACCCAAAATAGTGGGGAATGGACTGGGGTTGAATTTGAGAGAATTCTTACATTTCTCATCTTAAATATTGTCTAGTTGTAGTTTATTATTGAAATTCCTGATTAAATGTCGTTTTGCAGGTCTTGACTTATGCGCAACAGTCAAGAGAAAGGTCTAACTATGAGAAGGCAGCTCTTAACGAAAAGATGCAAGAGTACACGAGACAGGTGGATCGCGAGAGTAAGTGGTCTTCCAATTGTACAAATGGATCTCCTAATGGAGATGGTATACAAGCCATTGGTAGAAGTTCACACAAGATGATAGAGGCAGTTATGCAGTCTGCTGCAAAGGGAAAGGTTTATATTTATTCATATATCAAGAAACTCTTATCTATTAGACTTTTTTATTTTTTATTTTTCAAATTACATTTTTGCATCTTTGTAGTTCTCTTTTTACATGTAATCCTATAAGAAATATCTCAGGTTCAAACCATTCGACAAGGTTATCTCTCAAAGCGGTCCTCAAACTTAAGGGGTGACTGGAAAAGAAGATTTTTTGTTCTTGATAGCCGGGGAATGCTGTATTACTATCGCAAGCAGTGCAGCAAATCATCTGTAAGTATTTTGTTTATAATATAATTTGGGCTGCGTAGGGGTTGAAGTCAGTGCTTGACACCAACTTTAACCTTCCATGATATCTTCAAGGGCTCTGGCAGTCAACTTTCTGGTCAGAGGAATAGTTCTGAGCTGGGTTCTGGACTGCTGAGTCGGTGGCTTTCTAATCATTATCATGGTGGAGTACACGATGAGAAATCTGTTGCTCATCACACAGTGAACCTGCTTACATCGACAATCAAAGTTGATGCTGACCAGTCAGATCTGAGGTTTTGCTTCAGGATTATTTCACCAACAAAGAACTACACTTTGCAGGTTTGAGTTAGGGGTAGCATGTCCTTGTGGCTTTTTTAGGTTTTCTTTTATAGACTTTATAATCTCACAAACAAAATTTTTGCTGGATGATTCTGCCAAAAGGATGAACTGTTGACGGTTTATGTTTGGTAAAAGATCCTCAATAACAATTATTTGTGCTTGTCAGTGCAGGCAGAGAGTGCACTGGATCAAATGGATTGGATTGAAAAGATCACTGGGGTTATAGCATCATTACTTAGTTCTCAAGCTCCTGAGAGGGTAATTTTTGATAATTTTTTTTTTTATGATTGAGGCTAATTATGTTTATCATTGTTTTGATGATGGAAGTCCCACTACATTTCAGTGTCTGCCAGCTAGTCCCATGGGAAGCAGTCATCATCGGTCTGCCAGTGAGAGTAGTTCATTTGAAAGTTCTGATTTTGATCATGCTGCAGCTGAAGACTATACATCTGAGAGGAGCCTTACTACCGCACATCTTGAACGCCAAATAAGACACATGCAACCACTACGTTCCTGTGTAAAAAGTGAGAAGCCAATTGAGGTATTGCGAAGAGTATGTGGAAATGATAAATGTGCTGATTGTGGTGCTCCTGAACCAGACTGGGCGTCATTAAATCTTGGTGTTCTTGTTTGTATTGAATGTTCTGGTGTTCACAGAAATCTTGGGGTACACATATCAAAGGTAAATTGTATGAGCTTGACTACATGTCCTTTTCATGCGTTCTCTCTATCGGCCATGTTTGCGTTCTTGGACAAGCATTGTTCTACTGGCCAAAATTGTTCTGTGTAAACTGTGTATAAGGGTGCTCAATGATAAACATGCCCGTAAAAATATAAATGAATTAAAAGTTCTTTCAGATATCATTAAATTTTTATAGATAAATTTCTATGCAAGAGTTATAGTGAACAGAATTGGATGATCCTAAAAATAAATTTTTGGCATGCTGGTTCATCTATTTTTTATTATTTATGCCAACTAAAGTATGTTATAAGGAGCTTTGATAGAGTGAACAGCCTATTGCATGTGGAAATCCATGGACCTTATAGTATTGTTTGATTGCAGAAATTTCATGTAAGATTGGGGCTCACGCAGAATACTAATGTGCCTGCCCAAAACTAATAGTCTGGCTTCTTTTGTCATATTATTCTCGAAAGTTATGGAGCATTATAAAATTTAGATACAGGGCCCATAGAATTACAGTTTCTGAACTTGGTTTATCATGCTTCCATGATATTTATCAAGCTTTGATTGCAACTACTTGGGCCATAATTTATATTGCCTGTCACTAGAGAACAGGATTGCTCTATTCATTACCTCCCTATCATTTTTTCTCCTACCATCTCCTTCCCTCCTTCAGCCCCTCCAAACATTGTGTTATTTTTCTTGGTTTTCTATATTTCTTGTTTTTTTTTTTTTTTTACTTTGCATTGACGGGCTCAAGATTCCTAGGAGTTATATCTTAGGATTTTGTCTGGCTTCATGTTGTATTTTATTCTAATGATATTAGTAAGGATAATTAATATTATAAAATTAACTTTTGAATTGTTGTGGGAAGTATGAACTGTTCAATAGAAGAATAATTCTTCTTCCAACTGGAAAACTTTCTGGCCTGCAAATCTGCAATTGTAGAAATCTGTATTAATGCGATAACACAGGCATGCATTATCCCACATTTGGGTAAATGGAGCATTAAAGAGAAAATTGAGTATGTCATTTGGCAGGAATTCTAAAGTCTTATTTATTTATTTGAATGGTTTTCATGATTAATATCTTTTGTTTACTGTTGGGTAAGTTTTTATTTGGGTCATGATGCTTGTTCAGTATGCTCATTTGGAGCACCTTTTGTTCTTGTGTTGACTGCTATTGCAGGTGAGGTCTCTTACACTGGATGTCAAAGTGTGGGATCCTTCTGTTATAAGTTTGTTTCAGTCCCTGGGTAATACCTTTGCCAACTCAGTCTGGGAGGAACTATTGCAATCTAGAAATGCCTTTCAGGTTGATCTCGTCTCCACAGGGTAAAAAATCTCCATAATGATTGAAACATGATTTTTTTCAACCTCACAGAAATATGTTAACGTCTTTTTACTAGTTGCAGCTAACATTCACATTATTTCTGTTGGTGAAGCTTGTACAAATCCGATAAACCGCAGCTGTTTTTTCTCAGTAAACCTAGTCATGCTGATTCTATATCAGTGAAAGAAAAGTTCATCCATGCAAAGGTGTGACAATGTATCCTATTATGGACTTTTTGTTTAAAGTCATTCTCTTCCACCCAAAGATAGTTGCATGTGGTTGTGGCTTAATGTATATGAAATATGTGCAATAATGGTGAATTATTTTCCCATGAAAGTTAAATAATTACATCTTAAGCGTATTTTGTTACTGATAATATTTGCATAGACTGTGTGCATACTTAGATGTAAGTTGTTTTATCTATCATGGAATTCTTTATAGGGAAAATTGCATTTTAAACTCTATGGTTTAGAGGGTGTAACAAATTAAACTTTTTAGTTTCAAAAGTAACAAATTAAACCTTGGGCCATTAAGTGGAATGGCATTCTGTTTGGGGTTCAGTATCAGCTGTGGGTTTGATTTATTACTTTTTGAAACCTCAGGGTTTAATTTGTTTCTTTTGAAACTACACTTTGATTTGTTACACCCCTAAATTATAGGGGTTAAAATAAAATTTTATTTATGTTTAGATTTAAAAGGATTACTGGTTAGTTTTTAAGCCATCAGCTCCAACCAATTGTTAATCTCATAGAACTTATCCAAAAAAAAAAAAAAAAAAAAAATCTCATAGAACTGGAAAGATAAGAAAATAGTCAGATGTTTGATTCACTTTTAAGATGTTAATAAGAGTAATATAACACTATGGTTCAGCTTGTATTTTTGGTTTCTACTTGATGATTTGTTTGAGATGAAATCATCCAAAATAAGTGCTGCAGATGTTTTAGAATTGCATAACTAATTCTGTCTCTTGATTCCATATAATCCAGGGCTCATCTGAGTTATTTAGTAGTTCAATGAATCAAGGACCTGACTACTTGTGACTTCTGTTTGTGGGTGGGTGGGGTGAGAGAGAGAGAGTTGAGCAACAGCAGGGATTCGATTAGACTATTTAGGTTCTGTAGTGATGCCTTTGAAGGTTATTGATGTTTTTCTATTGGAAGGGTTTGTTTGGACAGGCATAGTAATGGACCAGTGTGGGATTCTTCTCTATGTATAATGTGGACTATTTGGAGGGAAAGGAATAATAGGACCTTAATTGTGTTGAGTCACACTTCAGCTTTGATCTTTTTCTTGAGATCATTGTATGAGTGATGCTTGCTTTGGTCTGCATCCAGTTTTATTTTTTCTTTTTTAAAAGAAAATATAATATATATATATATATATATTTACAGATTTTATACCCAAGATTAATTTTAAATGTATCCTTTTGGTGAACCTTTTATATACATTCTATGTACTTAAGGCATCTCCTCTTTTTTAAACATTTTTTTTTATTTACTTTTAAAAAGGGGGGAGTGGATTAGATTTTTCTCATTCTCTAGACAAAGTATAGAGTATAGATAATCAACTAGAGCAATCCTTCCTAAATAGGGCCAAAACAGGGGGGAAAGAGAGAGAGGGGGTGGGGGGGTTGGGACGCCTGACAAGTGATAACCCAGACAAAAGAAATTCAAAATACATATTGCATGCTGTTCTTTTTTCTGAAAATCTCCCATCAGTCTCCAAGATGCAATATTGATATTTGAAAATTCTCAAACGTATCCATTTGTTTGGATTACTAATCTCAGTTTCCATATGCTACTTGCTAAGTGTTTTTTAATTTTTTAATTTTATAAAATAATTCTTATTATTATTATTTTAATGTAAACAATGGCGCTACTTGCCAAGTTTTTCAGACTGCTGTGGAAATGTTGAAGTGACATGTTTTCTTTTGATCACAGTATGCAGAAAAGCTTTTTGTTCGGAGGCCAAAAGACAACCAATATCCTCATTTAGTGGCACAACAAATATGGGAGGGTGTGCGTGCTAATGACAAGAAAGCTGTATACCGTCACATTGTTAATTCTGAAGCAGATGTGAATGCTGTATATGAGCAAACATCTTGTGGCTCTTCCTTAACCCTTGCCAAAGTAATGCTATTGCATGAGCAGGCAGGCCTTGACCACAGCTCTAGCTGCTTAATGGGGGATTCATTGGAAAGGTCCTCTACTAGTTCTACAAACCTGGCTGGTACATGTGAAGGCCATACCTTGGAGGATCTGGATGGGTGCACACTGCTTCACCTCGCTTGTGAAACTGCAGACATAGGCATGATAGAACTCCTCCTACAGTATGGTGCAAATATAAATGCAACTGATTCAAGAAGTCAAACGCCACTCCACCGCTGCATTCTCAGAGGCAGAAACGCATATGTGAAATTGCTTCTAACAAGGTAACTTTATGATATTTGCTTTTAGGTTTTATTTTTTATTTTTTTTGGTGTGGGGGTGGGGTGTGATGTTGGTGGCTTAATAATCCATGCTACATCTTGGTTATAGTTGCAGTTTACTTTTTACAGGTTTTTTTAGATTCCCAATCTTTCTAAATTTGGATTTATGAATGGAAGTTATTCATTTAGCTCATATGGATCTGATTCCATTTAGGGATTTTTCATTTCATTTTATTGTTTTAACTATTTTTCCACTATTAATAAAATGAAACTGAAGGGTTTCCAATGCATTTGTAGGGGAGCAGATCCACGAGCTGTAAATGTGGAAGGTAAAAACCCTTATGAGGTAGCATTAGAGTCAAACTTTGACGATAATGAGATCCTTACTTTATTAGCAGACTCAAATGGATAAAATTCTCAAACAAGAAATACTGTAAGGCCAAAAATACATTGAAGCTGGGTAGTCTAAGAGAAATATATGGTGGTATTGCATTTTGTATAATAATATTTCATAAATTTGATAGCTGGTTTCTCCATTGAAGAAAATGTCACTTGTGTTTTTTGAGGATTTAGAGGAGTGGTAGGTTGGTGTGCCTGCCCCATGGGCATATGTGTAAAATCAGTCCCCGGGTTTGTAATTTAAGATGGCGCCTTTGGTCTGAGTCAAGTCAAGAGCACCAGTAGCTCTCAGCCAAGGGCTTTGTAATGTCATGTTTTTGTTTATTAAGTTTGTTTGCTTCCTTTTTGGTGAAGCTGTGTTGATTTGACTTACCAAAAAAGAAGCTATGATGATTTAGTTTAGTGCATTGTGTATTTGTACATTGGTATCTAGTGAAAGCTTTGTTATGGCTGTAACTCTTGGATCCAAATATTTTACTTTGTGCATAGGTCTTCGAAGTTGGTCAGCCTCTACACGAACGGTGTGTTGTATTAATGTAGACAAATAGCAAAGTTCATTTTTATTGTCATGTTATGAACGAACTATGGGGAATTGGGGATGTTTGGTTTGTTGTAACGTAATGAACATTACAACCAATTTTTTTTTGACAAGTATAATGAACATTACAACCATATTACCATAATGTAAATATTACGGTGTTTGGTTTGCTTATTTGCATACTTAATTACATTACATCATTACGGAAATGTAAGATTACCAAAAGATTTACATTGCCATAAATTATGGTAATGTCATTACTTTATTAAATGGTGGTAATCTCATGTTACCTATTGATTGGAATGTAATAATTTATTCAACTGGAAAAATTGTCTATTCTAATCAATTTTAATTACAAAAATGTCCTAACTTGAAATTTCAAACCCTAAATTGCCCCTCTGTTCCTCTTGCCAAATTCAATCCCTTTCTCTCTAACCAAATTCAATCCGAGTTTGGTGCTCAACTAGGCCCCTGCCTTCAAAATATTGGCATGATCTTTGTATGGCTTTGACAAATGCGACTCCTTTACTTGGCTGGTCAAGAGCGCATTGAATCCAGTAGGAGATCTTGCCCTTCATCAAGTTGGGGCTTCTGCTTGTGCTTCTTCTCTTTGCACTCATCGTCATAAATCTAGTCAGAGTTGGGGTTCTAGCGACTAGCGAGTGGAGTGATTGCTAGGGTTAGAGCTTAAATTGAAAGAATTAAGGTTTCGCTACGGTTAGAGCTTAAATTGAAAGAATTAGGGTTTCTTTGTTGTTGTTGTGGTGGTTTGAGAGATCACTTTTGGAGATCTAAGTGAGAAAGGTGTCCCTTTTTCTTCTTCTTGTTTTGTTGCTGCATCATCATTGTCGAAGACCAAAGTTCACTTAGGATATCTTTTAAGTTCACAGGCGACCACTTTCTCTCGACGGAAGACATCTCTATTGATACTCGGAGAAGCCATTAGCGTAGGGTCAACGAGCGGGAACAATCCCACCCAAACACAAGGGTGAACACTACTGGTGGACATGAAACTACCTAAGGGAGGACTGCAACAATGGACTTACACAAAATAACACAACTTAATGAAAGGTAAACCAAAATGGGACCCTGTAGGATCTAGCATAACCAAACAATGAAAGGTAAGGATATTTGAAGGAAGAGGGACTCGCTAGAGTACTTCACTAGAGAAAGAAAGGTCATTGGGGGGAATGGGCAGAATAATCATGGGTAAGAGGAGTATTTGGTTAGTTAGACAACGCGTGAAACTATAAAGGAAATTAGGCATCTCGAGTTTTAGAAAATCGAGATCCATTTACATAAATCTCGAGTTTTAGAAACTCAAGTTCCATGCAAAAAAAATTATAGTTTTGTTGCTCCTATAGTGGCGTTTTTAAGTCTTATAGTGACGTTTTAAAGCCCTATAGCGGCGTTTTTCTGCAAAATTTTTTCATAACTGCTCAATACCAGGTTCAGTGAGCCCTATAGTGGCGTTTTTATGCCCTATACTGACGTTTTAAAGCCCTATAGTGGCGTTTTTCTGCTAATTTTTTTTATAACTCCATTTTTAAGCCCTATAGTGACGTTTTTAAGCCCTATAGGGGCGTTTTCTGAACTCGAGTTTTTAAAACTCGATTTTTACTTGGATTTTTTTTACAAATCAAACCTTAAAAACTTGATTTTTATCTTGGAACTCGAGTTTTAGACACTCGAGATGCTAGTTTTTAAAATTCTTTTGCAACGTGACAACTAACTAAATTTTTTAATATTTATTATTATTTAGAAAAAAAATTCAAGGTCATTGGAAAGGTGTGGGGAAGATTAACGTCAAGATCTCCGAGATTTTGAAAAAGGGGGAGAACTCTACAATTTTGGTGAAGGTTGATAAGAAAGAATGAAGTTTCAAACCAAAATCCCACCAAAAAATCACTTGAAGGAGATCAACAATCACATTGTTTCACAAGCCCAATAAGAAAACAACACAACACAAAAAATATGCTAAAACATCTCTTCACATGAATGGAATGGTTAAAAACCCGAGGCAACGTGCAATTACAAAAACATCTATGATAATTGGCATTTCGTAGCCTAACCTATAAAGAAAAGAAAATTTAACAAATGTCTTAAGGATATTGATTTATAAAATATTTTAAAAAATTTTTTAATGAGAAGAAAAAAAAAAAAATTACTATCTTAGAGCACATGGGTTTGTTCACAACTAAGAGTACGTCACGTCTAAGTTTACACCACTTATTGGTACACATTTCTGAAATCTCCACCCATCTCTTTGATCAAATGTGCTCTATGTCCTTAATTACGTGATATGGTTGAAATCACAGGACATGTTAGAAGTGTCCTACATATATGTTCATCCTTATGCATAACATGTTACAAGAAAACAAAACACATATATTGAAAAACATTACCGCAATGAGAGCAGAATTAAACATTAAAGTATCATTAGCTGACACCCCATTGATGTCAATTTTAAGCTCTCTTGTGTTCTTTTTGTTTTTGTAGGCATTTCAAAGCCTGAATGAGATGCGTGGTCACTAATTTTGTTAATACGCCCTTTTATCTATTTGTAGCCAGCTTCCGTTTGTAGCTATGGTGAATTGGTGATGAATAAACTTTGTACCTATTTTGTAGCTTAATAATTTTAGTTTAAAAAAAAAAAAAAAAAAAAAAAACAGAAGTAGAGGAATGGGAATAATGAATGAGATAAGAGCAGGGAGGTTTGTAAAGCTCATTATGAGATAGGTCATTCATGGGTGTGGAAGTGGGACCCCACACATAATGTGTGAAAACTGTGGAGAAGGTTAGGCAAGGCAACCATGCCACGTGAGCCTCGAGGAAGATCCGTAGAGGTATAAAGGAAAGCACTGTAAAAAGCTCTAAATTAACAATTTAACATCCCCTGGCTCAAATCAAAAGCCTCCACGCGTGCACACGTGTTGGCCTTTCACTTGTCCCCAAACTCAACCAAACCAAACACTAGAGTAGAGTCTAGACTAGACCAGACTAACCAGTGTTTGGTCCAAACACGACACGACGACACACACAAAAAACATAAAAAAGAAAAGAAAAAAAGAGACTACCACATAAATTCTTTCAAATAGTTTTTTTTTTTATTTTTTAATAATTTTATTTATTTTTAGCAATGAAGGGAAGGGGAAAAAGGAAAAGCAATTATTCGATGGAAAAAGAGAAAAACTTTACTAATCCCTGCGATAAGACAGTGGGATTTCTATAATCGCAAAAAGCCACATAGCACAAATTCCCGTGGTTCCAAACCAACGCTCCAGATCACTTTTCAAAAAGAAGCAACGGCTAGGATTAACCACATATTCCTTGTTGCACACAGTTCGATGTGCTTCTTTCGGCCTCGTGATAGAGACGCGAGGAATGCCTCCGCCAATGTGGCACATAAGACCCCACTTTGTACGAGTTTCTCTGAAAGGCGGGAACCCAGTTTTGTCCATTGAGAGAGAGAGAGAAATGGACTCACTCACTCTCACTGCTCACAAGCGGAGAGTGTGCGTGACACACTGACACTGTGTGCCTCTGTACCATGTCTTCTCAGATTGAGATAAAAATAGAGAGAGAGAGAGAGAGAGAGAGTGAGGTCTGGTCAAGTTTGATTGGGAGTTTTGTTTGTTTGTACTTCGAAATTTCAAGGACAATCATGGTGGTAGGTGGTGTTTGTGAAGATAAGAAGTCGCCTTGTTTGGTTTGTTTTTTTACTGACTAACTAATGTCTGACTGAGACTATCTGCAATCTCAGCTCTTCATTATTTTAACTTTGAAAAATAGAAAGCAAGAAATTTCTGGGTCTTCTTGTAGATAGTTTAAGGGTGCAATTTCATGGGGGTACTGTAGATTTTTGCAGACTCACATTGGGGGTCAGATTCGTTGAAAATAAATAAATTTTTTTAGAAGAAGATTGGAATCAGTGACGAAATGATTCTTCACGTCTTTCTTGTGAAGATTTTTGGGTCAAAATTCGATTAGCACTTTGAAGCTTCTCTGATGGGGTTCCAAGAAAAAAAACAGAAATAGAACTGAAGAGTTTGAAGGTGGGATTTTTCTATTCTTTTAATTTCACGCAAGTTTTATTCTTTTTGAGCCTCATGTAAAAAAAAAAAAATGAGAGAGAGAACTTATGCTTGTTTGAGATTTTTAAAGCTTCTAGGAAGCTTCAAATAGCTTTTCTTCACTTTGAACATGTTGTTTGTTTCCAATTTATGTGAGGCATATATAGCTTAAAAGCTCTCTCTTTCTCTTGGTTCTGAGAGTTTTGTTTGTGGGTTGTTTAGTAGTACAGCTAAAATGGCCTACTACTTTTGCAACAAGAAAATCTTTACCTTTGTTTTGCTGTTCATAAAACTCTGCTTTCACTTCACCACTGTGTACTGCCAAGAGAGAAAAATTTCAAGGCCATCTGAATTCCAAAACGGGCTTAGAAGAATCTTTCTCAGCATTGCTTTAGGAGTACTAACCGGTTTGATTGGTTCACTTCTCTTCGCTCTCATAGTCCGAAGCTTTGTCAGATACCTTAACCGAACACCAATTCTCAAAGGCCCTGTGTTGTTCTCCCCAGAAATTGCTCCCAAGACACTTCAATCTGCTCTCTCCAATGAAAATCGCTTACTGGGTTCAAGCCCAAGTGGGAAATACTACCGAACTGTGCTCGATAATGGGCTTGCAATCGCGGTCAAGAGGCTAGAACCGTTTCAAACTGGTTCGCCAGAGCGAAAGTCTCTCAAGAGAAAGATACAGAAGGAGCTAGAAACACTTGCTAGTCTGAGACATAGGAACTTGATGAGTTTGAGGGCTTATGTTAGGGAACCAGGTGGGTTTTCTTTGGTTTATGATTATGTCCCTACTGGGAGTCTTGAGGATGCTATGAATAGAGTGAGAGATAATCAGTTGCAGCTGAGTTGGGAAGTGCGGCTTCGGATTGCGGTTGGGGTTGTTAAGGGGCTTCAGTATCTTCACTTTGAGCGTGACCCTTCTATTCTGCACTATAATTTGAAGCCTACTAATGTGATGTTGGATGCTGAGTTTGAACCCAGGTTGGCGGATTGTGGGTTGGCTAAGCTCATGCCTAATTTGGATAGGACCACCTCAGGTTATAGTGCTTCTGAGTGCTTCCAAAATCGCAGGTAATGAATACACTTTCATAATTCATACATTTCAAATTTTATTTTATTTTATTTTATTTTCTTGGGTTTATCAGCAAATCTTTATGTTACTGTCGTGGCAAGCAGTTCAAATAATTAGCCCCAGTTTTGATGTTAGTCCTTTCTCTATTAATAAGGTTAATTTTGCTATTGGGTTTTTAAAATTTTGTTTCTTTAAACTCTCTACACCTCGATTAGTTCCTACTTTGATGTTTACCATTGAAATTACCAATTTAGATTCTGATAAGTGATAACTACACTGAATTTGAACTTGTATTGAGTTTTTTATGATTTGTCTTGGGAGTTTCAAATTTTCACTAAATTTAAGTAAATCTATTGGAATTTTGGAGGCATTATTGGTATGTATGCTTAGTTGATGCTATGAGGTATTTAGAGTGAGAACCTGTAATAAGCCATTACCCTATATTTTGGTTGCAATTGAGAATTAGTACAAGTTAGTTTGTTTTATATCAAACACATAACATCACATTGACGGTGGATATATATCGATTTCAAACAGGTATACCGATAAGAGCGACGTTTTCAGTTTTGGTATGATATTGGGTGTTTTGTTAACTGGAAGAGACCCTACTGATCCATTCTTTGGAGAACCGGCTAGTGGGGGCAGTTTGGGACAGTGGCTTAGGCATTTGCAGCAAGCAGGGGAGGCAAGGGAAGCACTAGATAAGAGTATTCTAGGGGAAGAAGGAGAGGAAGATGAGATGTTAATGGCAGTGAGAATAGCTGTTGTATGCCTATCAGATATGCCTGCAGACAGGCCTTCTAGTGATGAGCTTGTTCACCTGCTAACCCAGCTGCACAGTTTTTGAAGGAAATGTAAGTAAAGCCTACTGAATCTTCAGTCTCTGTAGATTTTGAAAATTGGAATATTGGGAATTTTTGCTTTCAGGGATCTAGTCTGCAATCCATGTGGAGTAACCTCTTTTACAAACTGTAAAGTGATAATGGTGTTGTAGGTGTGATTACTGCATTTTGTATTGTTTAGCTTCTTGGCCTTTTTTTTTTCTCTCTCCAAAACTGTATGATTTTCATATGGTAGTTTGGTAGTATACGGTGGTCTGTACATAACTGATATTGTTAGTGAAGAAGCAGATATTCAAGAAAATGTCTGAGCCAAGAGGATCACTGTTTGATCAGATAATAATGCTGGGACATTTGCATTATCATGCTTTTTCATTTTTAATGATGGTGGGGTGTAGTTGGCTCAGCTGTCTTTATTGGACACAACTTTTTTGGAATCACGGGTCCTTTTAACTTAAAATCAGGCAATTCTCTCTTTATTTGCTGCCTTTTACTTTATTGCACTGAATTAGGAATTTTGGACCAGCTTAAACATGGAATATGCTTAGGCCTTGTAGGCAGCATTGAAATCCGAAATTTTTTTATATTGTGTCATGCAATTGAAGGTTTGAAACTTTTCTAAGTTGTAGGTGACTATGGAAGCAATACCAGAACTAGGTGATTTCTTTAGAATGCATTTGGAATGCTAGTCCTGCATGTCAAAATTGTATCTTTATGGGCTCTATTTGGCTCCCATAGCAATGGGGTGGAGTGCGGTATTTTGTTATAACTTTGTGACACCTTCTTGGATTTTGTCCAAGATTGTTCTAGCTTTTATGTTCAACAGATGACAAAACTGGGAACTGCCAACATTTATGTCCTTGAATTGTAGTGCAGGTTAGGCTTTTCTTCAGTACAGGAACAGGTAATAATACACGTCAATAAGTTTTGAATTCATGCTTTCTCAGTTTTATAGGCAGGGATTCTCAAAAAAGAAAAAGAAAAAAAGAAAAATGAAAAAGGTTATAGGCAGGGACCAATAATAGTATTGACACACAGAACCAAGACAAGGATTGAAGGACAGAATGTGGGACAATGCTTGCCTTCTGATTTTTCCTTTTGTATTTTTATTTTTTATTTTTTTGGTTGAGTTAGAATAGCAAGTATTAATTTAGTTTCTCTTGCCTAAAGTGCATGACAAAAATTTATCCTCATGCGGTGTACATGCCTAGGGGGCATGAAAAGTCTGGAAAAAGGTGTGGGTGGGGATGCTGACTAGTCTGAGAAGTCATGCATCTGGGACCAAAAGTAGCATGCTCCAAAAGATTTGAGTTTAAAAAGCGTGGGGAGCAAAATCTACTGTCAGTTATCCCTTACAGCTGTGAATTTGATTGCCCACCTCACCTCAAATGCCATTGTATAGCTCTCACAGTCTCATAATAATCTAGATACTTAATTCAATACTATTGTCAGTAACTCGATGCCCCGTCTAAGCTTTGCCATGGCAGCAATGAATTATTGTAGTAGATCAGGCGGAATGGGTAAAGGGGGGAAAGATAGAGCTGAGAGAATAATATTTGGTTCTCAAGTTTTTAATTTTGTCAATCTATTCTACCCTGAATTTATAAAATTGTTTCACTTTAATGTCCCTGAATTGTACTAGCAATGCAAATCATTCATTGCTAGTACAATGTAAACTAATAATTTTCCTAAAACTTTTGTCGATCTCTATTATTTATCATTGTTATTTTGGACAATAACGGAATCAAGAAAAGTGGACAATTGTTGATGAAACTTTGCATGTTTATAAACTAATTTGATTATGAATTAATTTGACAATCATTGAATGGAGATTGTAGAAAGAATGTCCCATTTTGAGAGAGCAAGCAAGCAGTGAGAATGTGAATTGAGTCTTATATGCCAGAAAATTGATAACGAAGATGGTTAGAAATAGTTTGATAAACTTAGACTTTAATTGAAGATGGTTAGAAGTAGTTTCATAAACTTGAGACTTTAATTGAAGCAGTTTCGTAAGTTTGAAACTTTAATTGAAAAAATTGTAAACATGGTGTAAAGTCTTGGTTCCATGTAATTTTCTAAAATTATAATTAATGAGTAATCCATTCAATTTTTAAATTTAACTAAAAAAAAAATTAATTCTTAGAGTTTACCCTAAAAGGCATCATAGAGCTTTTGAAACTTATGATCAATCCAAAAATATTTATTGTGAAAAAAAAAAAAAAACTTTTTTTAGGGGGAAAAATGGTAGCTCACATGGGTAAAAAAAAAAAAAAATCCTAAATTGGCTCGTTATTGAAAGGCAATGCGGGTGGTGGCTAAGTTGAGGCCCTGCCCATCATTTTGAACTACGTTCGAATTGGTCTTTTTTATTATTATTATTTTTAGTATTTTATAATCCAAAATCAGTTTGACCAATATAATATGAGTAGTTTATATCGGTCGAGAGATGGTCTTACCATAGGTATGCATACATAGGAAAATCTTAATTAATTTTAATTGGTCCTCCAAAAGATTAATTCATATTAGTCCAAATAATGAAAAATGGTACACATGCGAGCACAAGAAAATCCCAAGATGATTTGCAATTTCTTGAATTAATTTAATAGCTATTTTATCTTGTTAAACAATGTAATTATCTTGATACTTCAAAATGAATTTTTTTTTTTTGAGAAAGAAAATATTTTTAATATGGGGTAGCTTTTTTTTTTTTTTTTTTTTAGAAGAATATGGGGTGACCTAATCAAGAAAGATTTCGTGATAAGTTTTGAAATCTTGATTCATCTCATAAAAATAGAAAAATTTCAAGGACTAGAAGGCTGATTGACTCTCTAGTTTTAGGCTCCCATATACTATATGTTTTTAATCTGATTTTATTTTTAATTTTTTATAAGGGATAAATTAAGGTTTTATCTCTGAATGCACGACCCCTATGTCCTAAAAACTATTGAAAAACACTTGTCTTTAAATAAGGGAAGATAGTTTTAGAGGTTTATTAATGCTAGCTAGGAAAACATTATATATTCCACCCTCTAAGACCCACGAAATACCACCATGATAAGAAGACACCATGACGTCACCACCATAAAATTCATTCTTAATTCATCAATCATCATTAACACAAATTCAAGCCCTTTCTAGGTAGATTGATAGGTCATCATCACCACACAGCCACTCCATTAAGGCTATAAGAAGAGTTCCTGAATTCAAATGCAGGAAAAAAAAAAAAAATTGCGGGAATTCAAGGAAGGAGAATGGTGACCAGGTTCTTGTTCATGGGATCATGTACGTGCAAGTTTGAGGATTTACCACTCAAGCAGGCTTATAAGGACTAGTGTGCATGCAAATATGGATTCTAACCTTTTTGATGAATTATTTTCATTATAGTATATTCTGATGCTGTTATGAGATTAAATAGATCTGAATGGATTAGGATTTCTTATTATTAATTAAGTTGATTTAGATGTATGTCATAATAGCATCTTCATCACATAATTCTATATGTTTCATGTATCTTGTTTTCCATATGTTAGATTAGGATTTGATATGCATAATTTTCAAAGACTTATGAGTTTAAATGCTTAGGATGAATATATTATTATTATTATTTTTTTTTTTCCCATTGACATCTTGAAATCAAACACATGCGATTACCTTATTCATGCATCACTTTCGCTTAATGAATTGCAGCATGGTTAATTAATCTTACATCATATCAAGTAATGAAAAAACCAAAAATAAAATTGGTTTTCTTGATTGCATATGATTAGCGTGTCATATAGAGTAGGTTTATATGCTTTTCTTGCCTGAAACATGAGAGACTTTACGTAGCAAATTAAAAAAAAAAGAAAGTCCAGATGTCAAATTTCTAGATATGATATTAAATCTGTATTTTTTAGAAATACATGTGTAATATTCTCAAGCATCGTGTAAGAAATTCATCTATGATGTGCACTTTCATCTTTTTACATATCTATACATTATCATACATTTCAATAATATCCATGGGTATCAAGAATTCAAGATAGAATGTGTTATTCATCGTTTCTTTGTGTTCATTCATTTTTTATGTGCTTTGTTAACTAACCTTATTGTTTCATTTCTTTGTTAGTTTTAGCTTTTACATATGCAAACAAAGAATGCAATAAATTCCTATCAAAAAAAGAAAAAGAAAAAAAAGAATGCAATAAATGCTTAATTTTCTTTCTTTTAAAATTTTTTCCCATTAATTGTATGATACTATGATAGAAATGTGAATTTATTTATATTCGTCATTGTATCATAGAAAATTGATCTTTAATGGATGAAGTGGGTATCTAACACATGGCTTGTTGTACATGTTGTTCAGGGATTCAAATGAACCCATTGACTTGGAAAAAATAATTATATATATAAAATATTTTTTTACTAGTTTAATTTTTGTAAACTAAAAAATATTTTTGCACACCCTGATCACATATCAGTTCAACTCAAAACTAAACAATAATATAGATCAACTCATTCCAAACCTAAACAACACAGATCACAAACTTCTCTCTCTCTCTCTCTCTCTCACATATGATCTAATTCTCATGAATCTCATGTCATCTTTCTTCTCTATCTGTCTATTTCGGAATCTTCGATTCTAAGAATGACGAATGAGTGTTTGTGAGTCTGTTTGATATTGATTGCGTGAATTTTATTATTATTATTATATATATTTGTTATAATGTTATTTGTGCGAATTGTAGTATGTATGAATGTGTGCGTGTATAGTACAAATATAATACAACTTTATATAATTTAATAATTAGAAAATACAGAGGGTTTGTTACATGTGAGTGTATTTTTATCATGTTATAATAACTTTTTGTTATAAAGTTAGTGATTTAAGGAAAAAAAGAGAGTAAAGATAGTGATTGTTCAAGTATTTGATTGTTTGAAAAGACACTAAGTGTACAGTACACCAGCCAAGACATGGAAAGTATTGATATGCAAGGTTCTATCCTTAGCTCATGCCAAGGGCGTGACTGCCTTGGGAAGGAAGTAAGATATGCACCTAAAATGGTACTCAAACACTCACAAAAGGGAGATAGTGACATTCTAAGGTTAGCAACTATAGAAACACCCTTTATTGGCTGAGTGCATGTTGGACCACTTTAGGGACACGTGTATCACCTATAGTACTTCTAATGTCCCTCTCATTGCCCAAAATTTGTTCCCCAGGCAGTGGCAAAGTCACCACCTGCATGCCACAGTGCTGATGTTGGCATATTCTCTCTCTCCTCTAGTCACCAAATAGTACCCCAGCTGTAGTAAGGTCCAAAATAGGAAAATGATGACTTGACACCTGTCTTTGTACTCAGCCATACTCCTCAGATTATAAGAGGAACATGCAGTTGGACTTTTAGGGGAAGAACCCAAGTAAATCTTTTGAGAAGAGAGTAGAAAGTTGATAAGAACGTAAGGTAGAAAACAAGGCCTCTCTTTTAAGGAAGAACATCCTTATTGTACAAAGGTTACCGCTTTTTCCATACAATACAAAGCTGAACAAAGCAAGAATGATTCTTTCTTGCTCAAACCGTGGTTTTTCATTCATTTCCTAGGGTTTTCCATGTACATCTTGTGTCCACTTTATATTCTTGCTATCACTTTCTTCTTCTCTAGTCATTATGATGTCAAAGCTTACATTTTTGTCACTCTTGAGCTTTCTCATCGAGATGTACTATTAGATAACTTATTCACTTTCCTATATAAGCTCAAATCTAACTTACACGTACATTTTTGGCAACTCCGCTGGGGAGAATCTCTGGTTATTCCCTTTTTGAGTGAGTTTTCTATTGGTTTGCATATTTCCATTTACTCTCATTTTCTTCATGCCTCCGAGGAAGAAAGTTACGGGAGTACTAGCTGGTTCGGGTGAAAACCAACAAGTAGGGCCAAGTGTAGAGCATATATCCATGCACACCGAGGGCATAGAGTCTTCTGGTGAGGTTAGTCAACCCGAGAACAGGAATATTATGACAGCCATTGAGGACCTTCAGTGCTCTCAGGTTGCCATGTGGGCAGAATTCTAGGCTCCACGTTAGGAAACGTTCATACCTTAAGCCCTACAAGGTGGTCAAGGTCCTCGAGGATCTCCCTATCTAACCAAGGAAGAAATTACTGCTATCTTGTTCGAAGCTAAGAAAGCAGAGAGTACTGTTTATATTGATACCAGGCCTCCCTATTTTGAGGAAGTAGTTGGTAAGCCTTATCCTACCAACTATCCTCCTTCCATCTTCCCTAAGTATGATGGCATGGCAGAGAATGCCAAGGAACACATCAGGCCATACGTAGATGAACTGATGGCTCATTCCTATGATCATGAGTTAAGGCTCAAGGAGTTTTCCAAGTCATTAGAAGGTCGTGCTTTTACTTGGTACAATAGCCTTGCACCAGGGTCAGTTATGAGTTGGAACGATATGGCAACGTAGTTCATGAAGAAGTTCATTGCTTTGGAAGAGAAGCTTATGTTGCAAGATTTGCAACAGGAAAAGCAAAGGGTGTTTGAAGGGATATTGGAGTATATCTGTGTTATGATCTTGTGGAGGAGGAAAGGTTGGTGGATGTTTGTATCTCTGGTATGCTATACGAGTATAGATTTCCAGCTTTACAAGGCTTGTGGAAGCTTCAAGAAGAACATGTATGTCTATTAGGAAGCCTTCAAAGGGCTTGACTTCATAGACTACAAATGCACCCAGAAAGCCTTGGAGGAGAGAAGGCAAGAAGGTAGAAGTTGCTGTGGTGGAGGAGCCCAAGAAGGCAACCAAGGGTAAGAAAAGGGAGAGAGGTAGTATTCGTCCTTCTTTTACCGTTTCTACTGAAGAATCGTACAACATCCTAGAAGCTTGGGTAAAGGATGGTGTGGTGGTGTTGCTTGAATGCAAACGTGAACCCATAGATGAAGAAAAACGAGGTCCATTTTATTGCAAGTACCATAGGAGGTGTGATCACCATACCATGGATTCTTATGCCTTGAGGAACATTTTCCATGACCCGGTAGCCAAAGGTGATTTGGTTATCAAAGGTGGGAAGAGGGCAGACCCAAGGATGCGTAGGCTAGAGGTGGAAATGACCTTCTTCATGGGTCGTGAGGATCCCATGGAAGAAGTTGTCGAGGATATGGCTAGCAGTAGCTTAACACCTATGCCTTTACAAGATGAAGAAATGGTTACAAGAATTCAGCAAGACGATAAGATACATTCCTTTCTTGAAGGAATAGGTCTTAGGCCATTGGCTAGGAGAGAAGTAGCCCCAGCTCTAACTAGGGTGATGGAAAGGAATCAAGAAGTGGCAACTTCTGAAGGACGTTTGATGCAGGTGGTATATTAGGAAACAAAGGACTCAATCTCCTTTTCAAATAGAGATTTGGCCAACCGAGTTGTTGATAGCGATAGATCTCTGTATCTTACTGCCTTTCTAGGAGCATCTCAAATAAAAAAGGCCTTGGTAGACACTGACGCGTCCACCAACATCCTGCCTCTTCCAACATTTGATGCTTTAGGTATCTCAAGAGAAAGGATTATTCCAGAGCCACTTTGGGTAGCAGGGATAGGGTCTCTGCAATAGTGTACCTTAGGTCATGTGTCTCTAGATCTTAGGGTTGAGCCAATTCGAGCACTTACTCTCATGCATGTAATGGAGGGGAATACTTCTTATCACATCATTCTAGGTCATCCATGGCTTCAGGCATATAAAGCTGTGGCTTCCACATATCATCAATGTGTGAAGGCTGTCTGGAGGAATAGGCAGGTGGTCATTGAGGCCATTCGGATGCCTTTTGACATAGCAGAGCTTCATTTTGTTGAGTCAGCCCTATATCAGGAGTATGAGCCTGAAGGGGAAAACAAAATTCTCCCCTTTAACCCCATTGCTTTGCAAAGAGAGGAAGAAGATGATGACGAGGTTGTAGAGCCAAAAAGGCCCTCCAAGATAAGGAGAATCACCAGGCCTGATGGCAAGGTGATATATGAGTTTTGACAGTTAGAAGAAGGGGATAAGGAGGATGGCGAGCCTGATCCCCCCAATTTGACTTAATAGCCAAAAGAGGTTCATATAGCTAAGGAACCTGTGAAAGAAGCTCTTGAATACATGAATGATGTTGTCAAGAATGTGCAAGAGGAACTTGTTGAGATTGATCTGAACAATGGAAAAGGAGGAGAAAAGTTGGTCAAAATTAGCAAGGGATTGCCTGAAGAAGAAAGAAGAAAGCTGATAGCCTTGTTGAGGGAATACAAGGATTTTTTTTATCTTGGAGTTATCAAGAAATGCCAGGTTTGAGTTCGAACTTAGTAACACATAAGTTAAAGGTGGATCCTAATGCTAAGCCTGTGAAGCAACCACCAATGAAATATCGTTTAGACGTGGAAGAAAAGATAAAAGCTGAAGTGAATAAGCTTTTGAAGGCGGGATTTATAGAAGAAATTGAATGTCCAAGTGTGGACACAACGGAAAGTGTCGGAGTCGCCAACTAGTTATATGGTTTAGGAACCATGAATATAGCGTCCTTTCGAGGATGGACCATTGATTTTACTATCAGAGTATGGATTCGGAGTTTAGGTACATTCTTGGGAAGGTGTTAGGCACCCAAGACCACCCAACCCTAAGGTTGACCTCCCATCATTGTGTCTTATATCTTAACCTTATTAAAAGCATGTTCAATACTTGTATTCTACATCACACACACACTAGCATACATCTAAGCATACAAAATGGCATCATCATCCGAAAACACATATATATCCATCCATAAAGCATAAGAAACCAAACCCACACATATACAACCCTAGCATACATCTATCATGGCATTTCATCAAACTAGCATACAATCTATCATGGCATCTCATCAACCTAGCATACATCTATCATGGTATCTCATATCAAAGCATAAACCCTAGCATGTTATCATCATACATACCATCCACCTAACATTCATCTAGCATCATATCATATATCTCATCCAAGGTAGCAACTTGTAAACATCAAAGGATCACATTAGGAACATGAAGATCATTAAGAACATGTTGTTCGATCAAACACATTCATGCTTGTCACCAAACCATGTTATCAAACAATATGCATGTACATGTGAATGCATGACTTACCTTTACTTACCTCATTGCATCACATCACCTATGGCATCAATGAATGGACATGTGAATGAATGGCATGGCATTAAAACTAAGGAACAAAAAGATAAACCTTAATCTAGCATGCAATGACAAACAAACATGTGAACAAAGAAAAAGAAACTTAAAAGCATATAAGAAGGTTAAAACAGAGGCCTATTAGGTAAAACAAAACAAAGCAAAAGAAACAGGCAAATCAAAATTAGGGTTTTTGTGCACGAGTATGCATGTGCGTATAAAAGTATGTGTATGCAGACATGCCTAAACCCTAACCCAGAAAACAGATTAGCAGAAAAATAGAACAAGATTTGAAAGCTTAAATCTAATAGTCTAACATGCTTAAAAAAAAAATAAAGAAATCATAAAACTAACCTAAATAAACATATATAAATATAAACTAAGCAAAGAAACAGATTAAAATATAACAAGAAGGCAAAAAAGAAAAGGAAAAGAAAAAGAAAGAGTTAAGCTCCATACCTCAAACAAGAAGTTTTTCAAGCTTGATTTTGTTCGTTCCGCTCAATCAATCTATTCATAAATCAATAGAAACGTGATTAGTAATCTTAAACTCAAAGGATCAAGGCTAGAAAAAGCCCCTATAAAATAAAATTGACTTGAGGATGTTTTGTAAAAAACTCCTTCTTTGATTCACTATTTCTAGTGAATCTTAGGTTTTCCCTTAGGATTTTCTATGTCATGAAAAGATACCATGTAAGGCTCTATATAGTTGAAAAATAGGGGTTTGGAACGGCTCCTAGATGATGTGGGATTCATTCCAAACCCCAGTCTTTAATGCAGAAAACTTGCGTTTTTTATGTTTCTGAAACCCTAGCTGTGTACGCAGACTTGTGCCTATGTACGCAGCGTGTAGCTTGCATACACAAACCGTGAGTTTTCTTTGGCCTTTATTTTCCAAAAATAGATTTTTGCTCATTAAAGTTATATTTTCCATTTTAACACCTCTAAAGTCAATTTAACATCTAATTGGGCCCTAAACCAACCTTGGGCCTTGGAATTTAGGCATCATTGGGAAATGGAGGCTTGAGTCGTAAGGGGTACAAAATGTAGTATCTACACCAAGTTGGTTGGTTAACATAGTTACTGTAAAGAAGAAAGGCGTCCAGATAAGAATCTGTGTGGATTTTCGAGATCTCAATAAGGCTTGTCCTAAAGATGAGTTCCCACTCCCCAATGTTAATATTTTGGTGGATGCAGCTGCTAGTCATGAACGCTTTTCCTTCATGGATGGCTACAGTGAGTACAATCAAATTTTTATGGAGCCAACAGATGCCCAAAAAACTGCCTTCAGAACACCTTTTGGGAATTCCTTCTATAAGGTGATACCTTTTGGGTTAAAGAATGCAGGTGGTACTTACCAAAAAACTATGACTTTGATCTTTCGTGATATGCAACATAAACAAGTAGAAGATTATGTTGATGATCTTGTGGTGAAGGCGAAGAACCCATTTAAGCACTTGTTGCACTTAAGGCATGTCTTTGAAAGATGCAGAAAGCATAATTTGAGGATGAACCCTTCTAAATGTGCTTTTGGGCTATCCTCAAGGAAGTTCTTGGGTTTTCTTGTCCATCACAGGGGGATTGATCTGGACCTTACAAAGGCCAAGGCAATAGTTACACTTAGCTGCCTTACAACTTTGAAAGAGTTGAGAAGCTTTGTGAGAAAAGTTTCTTACTTAGGATGATTTATTCTGGGTTTAGCTAAAATTCTAAAGCCTTTGGTGGAGTAGACTAAGAAGGGAGTGGCCTTCATATGGTGTGATCAATGCCAAAAGGCGTTCAAGAAGGTTCAGACAATATTGGTGGATCCTCATACAATGGTGGCCTCTTTACCTGGTAGACCTCTTTTGTTATATATAGTTGTGAGAGTGCCTTTTTTCTTCAGCACTATGGCTCAAGGATCTTGGGCCGAATAAAATGTTCTTGGTGGACTGGGCTTGATTCACCGCAGCTAAAGGGCTGTTTAAGAATCGAGTGGTGCACAAAACAAGCTTCCTACAATACAAATAGCTAACAAGCAAGAATATCTGTATTGAATGACATTTTAACAGTAAAGGAATGCACAACAAGTAAAGTACAATGTAAGAAAAAAGTTAGGGATCCTCGAATTAGTGAGGTGCATTTTATTGATTTCCCTTAGTTATGATTACAATGCTCACTAAGACGTGATACAAGGTTCAACTATGTTCAAAAATTACAGACTTTGATAGCTATTCAAGCTTCCAAGACTTGCAAAGTTTGAATTTGTTGAATCCGAGCATGTGCTATAGTGGTTGTCGCTGGGATACCGGGAGCGATTCCCCTGTTTTCTCTTAATTTTACAGAGTTCTTTCTATAATTTTATTAGAGTTCAGAAAATGACTATGAATGCCTCAATGATCTAATCGAAAATGAATTTCTATCCCTGAATTCGAATGCCCTGTAGCATGGACCCCTTCCTCCTTTTATAGCACAGCTTCGGGCTCCGGGGTACTAACAATTTCTCCCTTTTGCCCCTTAGAGTTCGTGCCGTGCTAGGTTGCTCAGGGTCATGTTGTTTCCCTTTTCTCTCATAGTTTCTTGCTTTTGGTGCGACCAAATGAAAGTCCCTTAGCTAGTTTTCTATTCCCAGACTTCTCCGTTGGCTGGTCTGAAGCTATTTGGCTTTTTCTTCTCAGCGCTCCAGCTTTTTCAGTGTACCTTTCCTTGTCACTTTCTCCAAATGGTCGGAACCAGGCTCCTGCTTTTTTTGCTTTCGTACCTCCTGGCTCTACTGCATGTTTGGAGCATGAGATCCGCATGCCCTTTGTCTTTTTATTTCTCTTTGAATTTTGCTTCAATCTTACTTCGCGCGTCCAGGGATCCCCTGACTCTGGTGACTTTTGGGATTTCGACTCAGTTCTTCTTACTGGGCTTTCTTTGGTTTGCTGGTTCTACCTGGTTTGGGCTTTTTTGTTCTTTCGTGGGTCTCTGGATTCCAATCCTCTGGGCCCTTTACCCTTTTTTCCTTCTTTCTTTTCTCTTTTCTTTATGGTGTGAGCCCATCCTTCCCTTTTCTCTCTTAGTTTTATTATTTATTTATTTTTTGTGTGAAATGAGCCCAACGTTTTACTTCTTTGGGCCTTAGTCTATGACCAATTAATTTTGAACCTCAACAATAGCCAACACAGAGCAATCTTTGGGAGCATTGTTAGCTCAGGATCAAAAAAGGATGGAAAAGCCAGTGTACTATATTAGCAGGCTTATGAAGGGACCAAAGTTAAGATACTCAACTGCTAAGAAGGTATGTTTGTCTTTAGCTTTTGCTGTATCAAAGTTCAATCATTACTTCTTAGGGCATCATGTACAGTTGGTGACCAAGAGCAATCCTGCGAAATATCTCTTAACCCATCCTCAATTGTCAGGGAGAATGGCACAATATCCATCCTGACATCGTGCCTTGATGTCAAATACATAAGACCAACTACCATCAGAGGCCAGGCAGTGGCTGACTTGCTAGCTAACTTTCCTGGAACAAGTGATTTCTCACTTCCCCAATAGGAGGCCTTGGTGACAGAGGAACAAGAATGGTTAATGCATTTTGATGGCTTGTCCACATCTGAAGGGAGAGGAATAGGAGTGGTATTGAAGTCACTAGGGAAGGAACATACATTTGCTTACAAGCTACGTTTCCCCTGCTCTAATAATGAAGCAGAGTATGCAGCCTTATTAGTAGGACTGAAGCTTGCCAAAAGACTTGGCATAAAGAACCTGAAGGTTTTTGGGGATTCCGAGTTAGTCATTAAGTTGGTTGGGGGAACCAATGGAGTAAAGAATTCTAGCCTAGCTGTTTACAGAGCTACGATCCAGGAGCTTATGAAACAATTTATCTCCATAGAATGCAAAGTAATTAACATGAATGAAAACAACTTGGCTGATTCACTAGTTACCCTAGCCACTAAGTCCGTGCTAAAGAAAAAAAAGATGACACTTTGAGTGGAGAAACAACCTGGTCTGGTCCATGATGAACTGTGCCTCCCTCAAGATTGGCGAGAACCCTTGTTGAAGGCAATGACTCAAGGAAAGTATGTTGGGTTAGAATTACCATCAAACATGAAGGATTTCCTCAAGATCAATGGGGATTTGTTTTTCAGAGGAGCAGAAGGGTTGCTAATGAAGTGTGTCTTAAGATAGGAAGGGCTGACACAGTTGCACAAGTTACACTACGATATTTGTAGGGTAAACCTTGATGTCGGCCTGTACAAAAGATTGCAAAGGCTGGGGGTCTTTTGGCCAGAAATGGCCAATGATTCCAAGGAAAAGTAAAGGAGTTGTAAGACTTGTTCCATTGTTCCACCAGATCAAGCAGAAATGCTTAATGGTGAGATACTAGAGGAAGATTGGCAGGATTTGTACTTGAGATACCTTTTACAAGGTGTATTACCTGCTAATCAGTTGAGGAAAGAAAATTGAAGAGGTATGTGACAAGATTCAAAGTAGTGGAGGGAAAATTATTCAAAAGAATCTTCCTTGGAAGGTGGATGGTATGTATTCCCACTAAAGAGACCAATGGCATTCTCTCAGATTTGCATGAAGGAGAGCCAGTAGGACACCCAGGTGGGAAAGGCTATGGCAAATGGCTTTACACCAGGGATACTACTGGCCTATAATGCAGAGAGATGTCCAAGACTTTGTCAAGAAATGTCAAGAATGCCAAAGGCGAGGGGATGAGATACACACCAACCATCAGAGTCTTCATCCAACTATGGCTCCATATCCTTTCCATAGGGGGTTGAATTTCATAGGTCCTATAAATCCCCCTTTTGAGGGATGTACATGGATATTGGTAGTTACTGAGCTATTTACTAAGTGGGTGGAAGTTGTGGCCATGAAGAAAGCAACAGGTAGCTTAGTGGCTAATTTATTGAGGGAGAATATAGTATGTTGTTTTGGGGTACCAAGCAAAATTATTTTTGACAATGGCACACCATTCCTGAATAAGGATGTACACCGTTTAACAGAATGGTACTCCATTTCTCACATGACATCAACACTTTATTATCCCAAAGGAAATGGTTAAGCTGAGGCCTCCAACAAAAGATTGCTGAAAATATTGGGAAAAATGACTAAGGAGAATGGAAAAGGATGAAGAGAGGAGATTCTTACATCTTTGTGGGCTCATAGGACAGCCAAATCATAAGACACAGGAGCTTCACCCTTTTCTCTAGTCTATGGCATAAAAGCTGTCATCCCAATAGATTTGGTAAAGCCAGCAGTGAAGCTAGCAAAGATCTTAGGAGTACCTAGAGAAGCTGCTTTGGAAATTGTTGAAGAAAAGTGAGATAATGCTGCCTCTCATAACCGCCTTTACCAGGCCAACATAAAGGCTAGGCATGAAGGCCAAGTTAAGGAAAGAAGGTTTCAAGTGGAAGAACTTGTTTGGAAAACTACTCCTCATGTACAAGGAGTGGCTGGAGTTGTCAAATACAAGTTTTCTCCAAAGTGGAAAGGACCTTTCATAGTGGAAGAAACACATCAAATTGGACATTAGTGGCTAAAAAAGCAGGCAGGTGTAAAGGCGTATAGCCCCATTAGTGGAGCTCACCTTAAGAAATGCTATGCTTAATCTTGTAAAAATATCTTTTTGTTTCCATGATGTCAAACTAATGTTATGTTCCACAATACGTATATATCATTATAAACAAAGTCTTTCTATTCAGTTACTTCATATTCTACTATTCATGAAATGCACGCAAAGTTTAATGTCCTAATTGAATAAAGCATAGTAAAGTTTATAATACAATCATGTGGCCTTTCAAGGCCATAAAATATTATAACTTGAAAATTAAATAATGTTTGTGAGAAAATTAATGTTTTCAAAAGAGAAGTCTGGGTGGCTCAGAGCTCCTAACTTGCCTTCCAACTTTTCAATTTCTTTCCTCAAAGAACTGCGTTCTGCTATGACACCTTCTAATTGAGCCTGAAAGGCAGAACTGACTTCTTACTTGGATGTTAATTCCACTTGATGTCTATTAATAGATTCCTGGAGCTAAGTGATTGAAGTGCCATGTACCACTAAAGCTGACTTTGTCTCCTTCGCTTTGTTGATACAAGAGCTTTCTTTAGCCCTCAACTCACGGAGTGAAGACAAGGAAGCATGAACAGAGAGTCCTGCCTTCTTTAAGTCCCTCAATGCAATGACACTGCTCTTTAGCTAGCTGACGTTGACACTTAAGCCCTCAACCTCACTTAATGTGGAAAAGAAGTCATTAAGGGGTAGAGCCAGACAACCCTCTTTGCCTTTTGATTGTAGTTGGGACACTATAGACCCAATTTGCCCTAAAGAAAGCCCCTAAGAGACGGTGTCCACTTGTCAGTATCCTTCATCATCTTAGGATATTTTGAGAGCAGTTGAGAAAATGTTGAACTTAGATAAGGAGAAAGAAATGAGAACAGTGGATTGGAGTTTGTCTTGGTGCTTTCACTCTCTTGGTCCTTGGAAGTAGCTTCTGTAAACTCTTCTTTCTCCTGAGGATTTTTGGCATACACCCTATTTGAATCCCCCCTTTCAGCATTGGATTTTGTTTCCTCATTAGAAGTTATTTCTTACATAGAAGCCTCTTGGGTTGAAGGAATGACTTTTGTTTTGGTTTGAGCCCAAGGGACAGATTTTGTAACCTGTCAAAGGCCAGAAGGGAGAAAGGAAGAAAAGGTTACTTATACCATTGATTAAGAGAAGATGTTACAAAACCAAAGTCATCATGGAAAAGAAAGTGTGTACCTTAGGTTTCTTTACAGAAGAAACTTTTGCACTCTTTTTCCTCATGGTGCTTGAAAGTTTGGCTTTGGTAGGGAGCTTCAAAGTCAAATCACCGTGAAAGATAGATGGGACATCTACCTGTTGGGCCCCACTCTCTCCAAAATTCCTAACATGCTCCCTAATATCAGACCACCATTACTTGAACCTGGGTAAAAGTAGTCTAGCTCTAATGGGGGAGGTAAAAGGGATTTTGGGACTTGATACCAATATCTTGATGAGGTTTTCCCTTTTAAAGCCTACAGAGGCCACTATAGCAGGCAAGACTAAAGTAAAGAAGTGCCTCAAGACACCTTGGTCAAAATCAAATTGGCGGGCAAACCTATGGAGATTATAAGTTTGGGTTTCATATTCTTCTTGAAAACGTGCTTGGAGGTGAAAAGGAAAGGCATAGGCAACAAAAGAAAATTCTTCTTTAGCCCAAGGAGTATCCCTGTAACGAGAAACAGGGACACTCTCTAGAGAAGTGAACAGTGGAGGAAGCCTACCCTTCAAGGCATAGTAGGGTCTGGTTGTCCAATTAGTAGGGCCATCCAACACTTTGCTAAGGAAACTGTTTGAAGACACCACCACCTTATTCCAATGCCAAGAACGTGGCAACCCTTGGGGTGGTGGCAAACTGGTTTTATAAGAGCTTAAAGCTCTAAGGACAGGGGCATAAATCCTAAAATGTTCCCACAACCATATTTGTAAAAATGCAACAGGTATAAAGGTTTCTACTTGAAATCTATCCCATAAGCATTGCAAGTCAAGAGTAAAATGATCTAGATGAGAATACAGAGTTCCTAAAAAGTAGGGAGCAAGGGGAAAGGAATGTCCTTTGGCTAATTTAATAGCTAGAGGGAAATGTCTACTTAAAATCTTATCATGAGGATATCCCTCAAATAGATGGTGAGATAATAAGAAAGAAATAAAAGCTTTAAGTTCATAAGGGCTTGAGTTACCTTCTCCTACAACAAAGTTAGTGCCCTCCTTTAAAGAATATGTATTGGCTTCTTTATCCATCCCATCAGCATACTCCCTCCAAAAGTACCTGATCCACCCCAAAAGTTGGCTCTAGAGCTTTTGTCCCCACCAACACTGGTGTTTTCTGGTACTTTCTCATTGGGGGGTTTTCCCTTTTCTTGCCGCCTTCAGAACTGGTTTCTTCAAGGTCTTCTTCATTGCATCTTCAAGGAATTTCACGGCCTTAGCTTCATTAGGAGACAAAGAAATATTGACCACTTCACCATCTCCAAACAGGGGAAGTCTCAATATCTCATAGACATCCTCTAGAGAGGGAGAGATTTCTTGACACCTTGTGAAAAAGGTGTGAGTAGTGGAGTTCCACCAATACAAGAGAGAGAGAAGGCTTTCATTGTCCTTGCTAATGTCCAAGCCAGAAAATACAAGTACTGTGTGCACAAGATGTACCCTTTGACACCAACTTCTCCAACATCTGGAAACAAAAGTGTGGGATTTGAAGACCACACCTATGGTAGGAGCAAAATCACCTTTGCAAATGCCAAGTCTAGGAATATGCTTCAAATCCAGATCCAGTGTCAGGAGATCATCAGGCTTTCCACATGCTATGTAGGGAGGATTTTCACAACAAGGAACCGAGTCCTAATCGATACTTTGTTAAATAGATAATCTTCAAAGAAGGGAGAAATAATCCATTGCTTCTCTATGGAAGGATTTTCATCTCCCCCTAGCAGAGGCCTAGTGATTTTTGAGGGTTAAGGTTCTGAAAATTTTGTAGAGCTAGATCATAGACCATGTTTGACACCCATGGTTTTGTGTTTGGGAAGGATTTTGGGTTTCGGGTTGAAGAAGAAGAAGAAGATAAGGAAAGAATGAGAGAAATAAGGGAAGAAATATTTCTTTTCCTTTTATACTTTGGGAAGTTATTCTTTTCCCTCTGAAAAGAGATCATTCAAAAAATGAGGTGTCTTTTTACAATTGATACGTGTCAGCAAGGGGAAAAAACTGAATCTCTAACAAGAGAGTAGTTGATGGTGAGAAAATCAAGGAAACTGCCTTCACAGACAAACTAGAAAGGTGCAACTCCTCACCAACAAGTTCAGTTTCACTTTGTTTCATTTTGTTTGACTAACATGTTTACATTTTATGCCTTTGTGCAGGGATATTATATATAATAATAATAAAAACATAAGGCATAACATAAATGTAAACATATGCTCTATAACACATGATGAAAACAAATTACTTTTCATATATGTTTTGTGTTTAAATATTACAAAATTGGAAATGTGGATTTACATGCTTTGGCCCTTGTGGCCTATCACCCCTTCCCTATACAAAAACACAAATACAAATAAAACAAAATAACAACTGTTTTAAAAGAAAAACTAAAAATCCTACGACCTAGGCCAATAATATGGCTTACATATAAAATAAAAGACAAAAAAAGAAAAAAAGAAAAAAAAAAAGGAAAGCTGCAGGATTAATGGTGAGTAGATCAAGGAGACCAAGGAGCATAAGCATTCGAGTCATCCCCAGAGTCCTCTAGATACTCCATCTCCTCCCCATCCTCTTCATCCTCCTCTTCTTTCTCCTCTTCCTTGCCTTCATCATCCCCTGAATCGGAGCTATCAGAGGAGTCTGACTTCTCCAAGTCAAAGGGGTCCAAAGCACTGGACTCAGAGCCTGATTGAAAAGGCCTGCGCTTAGAGAGAGACGCCATGAAGGCATTGTACTTTGCCTCTTCAGCCTATAGCTGAAGTTTTTCAGAGTCTTCACCATCATCTTCACTCAAGTCAAAAGGATGAACCTTCTCCGAAATGAAGACTTGGGGAGGCAGAGGGAGTATTGAGAAAGGCAGAGGAAGATGTGCAGGACTTGGTGGTGGTGAGGGAATGTTGTTGTTTGGGGAGCCCAGAGCATCCTCAGAGGAACTCGAGGTGTGTTTTGGGGAGTTAGAACCAGCAGAAGAAAGGTTTGACATTTTGTTTGGATTAAGGTTTTTTCTGAGAAAGATATGAAGATACAAAAGGAATGAAGAATGAAGAGATCTTTCTTATTTAAATCACTAACTGCAGTTAAGTGAAGAGACATGACATTTATGAGGAGTAATGTCTGTTTGCCAAAACGGAGAAACAAAGAGATGCTAAAACGGCTAGAAACACCCTTGGAGGCCACATGTCCATGTTCAAACGTCACAAGATATGATTGCTGAAGTGTTAATGCCTGAAACGATGTGACTGTTAAAGGCCTTAGCCATTAAACGCCATTGACAGTCAAGGGGCTAACAGTACACCAGCCGAGGCATGGGAGAGTGTTGATATGGCTGGATCTGGGCTTTACAAGTGGAATGGTTGTGAGCAAAGGAAGGGGAAACGTTGGCTGCAAGGTTCTATCCTTAGCTCGTGCCAATGGCGTGACTACCTTGGGAAGGAGATAATATATGCACTTGACATGGTACTCAAGCACTAACAAAAGGGAGATAGTGACCATCTAAGGTTAGCAACTATAGAAACACTCCTTATTGGCTAAGTGCATGTTGTACCACTTTAGGGACACGTGTATCACCTACAGTACTTCTAATGTCCCTCTCATTGCCCAAAAGTTGTTCCCTAGGCAGTGGCAAAGTCACCTACCTGCATGCCACAGTGCTAATGTTGGCGTATTCTCTCTCCTCCAGTCACCAAATAGTACCCCAGTTGTAGTAAGGTCCAAAATAGGAAAATAATGACTTGACACCTGTCTTTGTACTTAGCCATATTCCTCAAATTATAAGAGGAACTTGTAGCTGGACTTTTAGGGGAAGAACCCAATTAGATCTTTTGAGAAGAGAGTAGAAAGTTGAAAAGAACGTAAGGTAGAAAACAAGGTCTCTCTTTTAAGGAAGAACATCTTTATTGTACAAGGGTTACCTTTTTTTCCATACAATACAAAGCTGAACAGAGCAAGAATGATTCTTTCTTACTCAAACCGTGGTTTTTCATCCATTTCCTAGGGTTTTCCACGTACATCTTGTGTCCACTTTATATTCTTGCTATCACTTTCTTCTTCTCTAGACATTATGATGTCAAAGCTTGCATTTTTGTCACTCTTGAGCTTTCTCACCGACATGTACTGTTAGATAACTTATTCACTCTTCCATATAAACTCAAATCTAACTTGCACGTACACTAAGTAAACAACATAGGTAATAACAATTGTATAAAAAATAAAAAGTCATATAAATTTAACAAAATAAAATGGTCACACCTACCTATAAAATAAAATCCTATATATTTTTATTAGATTGTATCTAGGCTATGTGGGTTTTAGTTAGCTCAATTTGTAAAATCTCTGATGGTTAAATAAGAGATCTGAGATTCAATCCCAACCTACACAAAAAACCGAATAGTGTCTTGGTCTGATGATAAAAAACTATCATCAGGAGTGAACGCCATAGGTTGAAACTCTCTTAAAAAAAAAAAAAAAAAAATTGTACCTAGGCCAAAGCCATGTGATTTATATTCTTTTTTGGTTATTTCATGTGATTTTTTTTTTTCAATTTTTAATGAAGTTCATTTTGAGATTTTCTTAATTTTTCCTTTATAATTAATTGAGTGGAGAAAGGAGAATCCATGTAAATCCCATAAGATAAGGAAATAATATCCATAGTTAAATTAATCTCCACCTTGAAAGTTGAAATTTGTTAGCGAGGGATTTTTTTTTTCCACATTAAAAAAGAACGTCGATCCCTTTGGGTCATGTTCTCACAATGTATGAAAATAAAAGCACATTAATGTAAATAACAATTAAAAATAATACTACAAATTAGACTACATTTATTGTAGAGGAAACTATTTAAAAAAAAAAAAAAGACTCTTTTAAAGGAACGAATAAAGTTTCTCTCCAAACTAGTTTGGAAAAAAACTCTTCAAACTTCTTATATATCTCTTTTTTGTGTGAATTTTGAAATTCTAACCGTTAAATTTCATATTACTTAGGTTCTTAACATGCATATCAAATTTCATCCAAATCAGATGTTATTTACTATTCGATCAATAAACTTATGTTTTATACATAATTTTAGATCTTAAAAAATTGAAATTTTAACATTTGTTTGATGACATAGTAATTGATCTTTGATCTTCTTGAAATTTTATAAGCATGAAGGATATAATAAGAACATGCAATTCAACGGTTAGATTTTCAAAATTCACACTCAAAACAACCAAGATTTGGATTTAGATTTAGAGAGTTGGAGTTAGCATAGGACCATGAGGGAGAGGATTATAGACACCTCATTTTACCATTGAAACTTTGTTCACCAATCAGGGGTAAAAGATAGTAATTTGAGTTATAGAAGGGTAAAAGCTTTGTTTGAACCGTCAGATGAGCAATAACTTTATTCCAAAGAGCTTATAACAATCTAAACAACATGTTGAATGCATAAATCGGACTACTAAATTGAAAGATAATGCCAAGTCAAATTGAAATGGTTAAGAGGCATTCTTGTGAATTAAGATTTTATCGTTGTGATTATGTTAATTAGTTTTGATTGTTTTTTTTAAAAGAATTAATTTAAATTAATTGGTTCTTATAAAATCATGATTAAAACATCACTGTTTAATTAAATGTGATGAGGATGAATCAAAGAATATCTCCTTGTTAGTGAAATGCAATTCCTAGGACGTGTAGGCTAAGTTTATGGGATACGGATCGTAGGCCATGAATTTACAACACCCCTACCCTACGATCTTGCCTATGAATGCATGACAAGCATACCTCTTGGCTTTAATCATCGAAAATTCAAAATTGTCGTGATGGCAGGGGAGATCAAGTAGGCCTAGGATCAATATAATTTGCTAACTCTGACACATAGCTATAAATGAGCCGAGCTTTTTCGAGCAATGAATATTCAAATTCGGCTCAACAATAAAATTAAAATGTTCAAACTCTAATCGAGCTTGAACCAAGCCTGCTAACAATCTTCAAGCTCAATAACTTGATTCATTAGTCAAACTCAAGCTCTTAAGTTTGATATCATAATATAAGTATATTAGCAAGCCCATATTAAGCTTATTACAAAGCCTATCTAGTTTAAACAAGTGGTTACAACTACCAATTAATTAAAAGCTTAATAAGATATGAGTTGATTTGTCAAGCCCATATCAAGCTTATTACCTAACACATAAACAATCCTAAGATCAACTTTTTCTTAATCAAGCACTATTGTTCATGAAAAATTCTTAGGTATGGGTTTTTAAAAGAACAGCTCCACCATGAATTTAATGAATAGACCCTACTATGAATGTGAGAGGAGGGAACATTATTCTTCGTGCTCCGGGAATACCTAAGTATTACTCATAGGAATGGCAACGGGTCGGGTTCGGGCCGGGTTTTTTCATACCCAGACCCGACCCGCGGGCCAAGACCCGCGGCCCGGACCCGGCCCGTTTACTAAACGGATTTTTTTCCGGGACCCAGACTCGCCCCGGCTGGGCTCCGAGGGCCCTGCGGGCCCCGTCCCTCATGAACAGCCCAACCCAAAATCAGAAACGAAAATTTTAATTTATGATTTTTCAGTCCAAAATCACAAACACAATCACAAACATAAACACAGAAATCACAAACACAGATTTCAGATCTACGATTTCCCCTTTCAAAATCAAAAACCAAACACAAATTTCAGATCTATGATTTTCATTTTTCCCTTTCAGAAATCATAAACACAAACACAAACTCACATGATTGAGGCGAACTGAACCCAGAAAAAAAAAAAAGAAAAAAAGAAAAAAATTGTCCACAAACTATTGAAATCCACAACTCCCTTCTCTTCTCTCTCTGCAAAGTGAAACTCTTCCATGGCGCCTACGCCTTAATCCACCGCATGGTTCGGAAAAACCTCACTCCGAACAAGCGAACCTATGCCGTCCTCGTCAATGCCTGGTGTTCGGCTGGGAAATTGAGAGAGGCGCAAGACTTTCTCGAGGAAATGAGCTGAAAAGGCCTCAATCCGCAGGTCCATGACCGCGATCTCCTCATGGAAGGCCTGTTAAACACCGGCCATCTCGAGGCAGCCAAGGATATGGCTAGAAAGATGGCGAAACAGGGCTTCATGCGGCGGCGGCGTAGGGTAAAGGTAAAGCCTATGCGGCAGCGGCATAAGGAAGATGAGAGGGGTTGGTTGTGGGCTTGTGGCCGTGTGTGTGAGAGAGCTAAGAGATGAAGAGGGAGAGGCAGAGGTCTGAGCTGAAATGAGGAGAGGAATAGGAAAGTTTAGGGTTTTTAGCTCTATATATATGTGAGGGTAATTTAGTAATTATATATATATAAATAACCGGGTCTTATCCGGGTCGGGTTTTGGGTCAGGTTTTAGGGTTTTTTAATAAAACCCAGACCCGACTAGAACCCCCTTCGGGTTTTTTTTTAAAAACCCATATCCGACCCTATTCTTTATCGGGCCGGGTAAAATCCGACCCATTAGGGTCGCGCCGGGCCAGGTATCTGCGGGTCGGATCTAAATTGCCATCCCTAATTACTCATTGTTCATGAGCCTATTCATGAATAATTAATTTGCTTGAGCTTCACTTGTATATTAAACAATCCTAAAACTAAGACTTGAGCTTGACCTATTTATAAAGAAAGATTCAAGCCTGAACATTTTATGAACAATTTGGTTTATTTACAACCCTACTTTAAGACCTTGAAGTATGAGAAAAGAAAAGAAAAGAAAAGAAAAGAAAAACTCTAAAACCTCCATCTTTGTAGTGAGAAAAACACGATGTAGGTTGTCATTCATAGGGCTGTCCACAAGTTGGTTTGGGTTGGGTTTGTGCTTAACTTGGACTCGACCTGCTCACATTGGGTGGCAGAAGGAGAGACCCGTCGCCGACCTCCACTAACCACGGGTTAAGTCAGTTTCAGTTCAGTGGACAATGGTCGAATTTAGTCGAAATCGATGAAAGAATGACAGTGAGGCAAGTCTTCGGATTTGGTCAAGATCTAGATGGATTTAAGACCCTGAGAGAGAGAGAGAGAGAGAGAGAGAGGACGACAATTGAGGGAGAATAATGGTTTCTAGACAGCTTTATGCTATTGGGCCAGTCGGTTTGGTTTCCATTGGGTTTCAAACCCGAAACCCACCACTCACATCAGTGCTAGATCATATGGTTTCGTCAGGTGGCCAATTGGTCTGAACAGCCCTAGTCATTCAGACATGGGATGGACACTAATCACTTGTTTCTTTCATCATTAAAAGGTGTTAACTAAAAGGAACTCCAAAATCTAAATCCACAAGTGTCTTGACTCTTGAAATTCGCATATTACGTCATAATTATTTATTTACTTATTTATTTGTATATTTTCCAAGCACGAATTAATACTTAAAACTTAAAAAGGTCTCGGATTTCATCAACACAAACTAGGCCTAGGACTGGAGTTGGGTATTTTAAGATCGATGTAGTTCTTTTACGTACACCAAAAAAAATCTAAATATGTAACTTAGAGTAGACACACGTCTTGCCTTCAATAGTTCTATCAACCCTGTCCTCTTGTTACATTCACACCTTATCCACTCACAAAAAATCTAGCGACCTTATCTCTTAAGGTCGCCAGCCAAGTATATACGCACAAATCTGCAATCTACTATTCTCTCACATTAGAACCAAATTAACATAACCCCGCAAAATGCAGGCATCGTCGTATCTGGCACCACCATTACCTTTACCTCCTATCACAACCACCAAATTTTTGGCCTTGCCAT
The DNA here is from genome assembly GCA_032727855.1 of Quercus ilex subsp. ballota. Taxonomy (NCBI): domain Eukaryota; kingdom Viridiplantae; phylum Streptophyta; class Magnoliopsida; order Fagales; family Fagaceae; genus Quercus; species Quercus ilex. The sequence continues at coordinate 48,796,263 of CM064910.1, forward strand.
GTAGGCCCATGCCAAGACTACAGACTTCTCGATGTACCGCTATCAGAACAACTGGGGACCCTTCAGCAGTTGATTACAGCTCCACAACCTCGTAAGCCCGTCCAACTTTAACTTCTGGATTCAGCTTTGAATGTCTTAATTAAGTAGCTTGTGATCATGAATTAACATTTACTTGTTTTCTGTATAATTCCATAGTGTTTTTCCAGCTGAGGCTTGTGAGACAGTTGGGGGAGAAGCTTGTGATGCTGAAATATACCCTGAAGTGAAGATCAAACCAGAGGCTAAAAGCAACACAGCCAGGACTTCTTCAGAGGCTGTTGAACGAGAGTATTTTGAGTACAATGAGCCAAAGACGTAAGATCTTAGGAATTTAAGAATTTTAATTTGTAATGACATATTTGAACAAGCATGGGTAATTAAAATAGTATCTTATGTTAATGATTGCTCTACAGGGTGTTCCCAGCAGAGGCTTGTGATGATCTTGGAGGAGAGTTTTGTGAGCCTGATTATCAAAAAGGAGTTTACTAAAAAAATCCGATCCACAACTACACATAAACAAAGTATGTGATGCGAATATATAAGGGTCATCTTCTATTTTCCTGTCTTGGTTTTGTTGTTGATGTCCTTGTTTTGTTTATCTTGTGAATAATTGTAACTTGGCAGTGTATGTAACTATGAATAATGATGCACTCGACTTGGAAGCTAATTATGTAACTTTCTTTCAGCAGAATAATATCATGGATGAGTCAAATGAAATTTTGGTGAGTCAGTGGCAATGGGGAATCTAGTTATAGATTGTTATTATGCATTAAAAAGATTAGCCTATTCCTGCCTATTATGATATACATGAATTTTCAGTTTTAAGTTTTAGATATTAACTGCCATAAAGTTCTGGTCATATGATGCAATTTCGCTTGCTTGTGAAGGCACCATACCATAGAAATTAAAGCTTCCTATATCCAGAACTTGATGCAAATTGAAATTTTGAGTGAGTTCTGAAATTTTCTTGATGTTGCAAAAGTCTGAAGAAAGCTCCCACGATTCTCTCTTTGATAAATAGAAACCAAATTGTTTGTTTCTAGTAGTAAACCTTGAATCCACAAGGGGTTCCTTGAATCTATAAGGTGATAAACTGGAATCCACCAAAGAAAGAAATAGATAAAACGTCTGTATTTTATTGATAAAAATCTGATTTACCTTTGGAGGCTACAAAATATATAAATACTGAGAAAGTAAAACCTTAAGATGATTAATTGAAACATGATTTGCACTTATTACGATATTTGGTGGCAAAATACCGAATTTTACTAAAAATAGTAAAATTGTGTTAAATGCAAAATTATAAACTACTGACTTTAAAGATTGTCCAAAAACAAGTGGGAGACATTATTTTGACTTTTGAGTAAAAAGTTATAAAGAAAACAAAAATAACTAAAAACAGCAAAATCACTGTTTTCGAGGGCTAAACGAAGGTATTTGCTAAAATTAGGGGGTACATCGTGCAAAGTGACGACTATTGCTTAGAAGACTAATTCCCTTTAGCCTTCCAAATTTCATGCAATTCTGACTTTGTCACCCAAATGATTTCTATCAGTATCTTTTTGCCTTGCACGATTTTAGGCGCAATTGAGAGTCCAGGAAGGCCATGTTGGTATGTTCTACTTCATTTTCATTATCTTACATTGAAAAAACTGTGCAAATTCTAGTCAAAGGAGCGCAAGATCAAAGAAGTAATAACTTGATTCCTACTATTTCTTTCTTAGGGTAACCCAATTCATCTGCATAATCAATACGTGATCCATGATTATGACAAAAAAATGGAGTCGAATGTTAGAAAACCCCTGCTTAATAGAAATTTGAAATAGTGAGATTCAAATCATATGCCAAAAGATATACATACTGCAAAGTTTAGTTATTTCCATTAGAATTAGAAGTTACATTGTGACAGAAAAGCTCCAAAAATGACGGTGACATGGTAAAACTCAGATACTTCAGTTCAGGGGTGGAGCTAGGGGAGGTCGAGAGGGGGCAATTGTCCCCCTGACCTCACCTAAACCCACACCCCCTTAATATATATCTTCATGTATTTTCTTTCTGTATGTTTCTGTTTGCTTTAAGCTTATATTCTGCAACTTTGCATGTAATATGTGCTACGGGGTTGTCACTTTTGGCTCCACGTGTAATGTACTTTTCTTGGCTGATGATTAGCAAGAAGCTCAATATATTCCCCTAAAAATATCATTTTTAGTAATAATAGCTTTGACCTGAAATTTTATTTTGAAAATATTTCAAACTCGTCTAATATAATGAAGAGAAAAATTCTTATATGTAATCTATGTAATCTTGAAATTAAAAAATGGTATATTATCACAACATCTCCAACCAATATGCCAAAATTTTTATGTTGCTTTCTTTAATTCTTCTATAATGCTTTTACTATAAACACAATACAGCATAGAATTAATAAACATCAATACTTTTATGATTTAAAAATAAAAAAACGCCATACAATCTATTTAAAAAAAAAAAAAAAAAATCTAATGCTATGCAAGAGGAAAAAAAGAAACAACTTAACACTTACATTATATTTTATATGCTAATCAAAATTTTTGATTAATTAGTTAAGTATTTTTTTAATTATACTAATTAAAAAAATTGAAATTGGTTTTGCCTTCAACTCTTTATTTTCATCTTGCCCCCCCTAAACTAGAATCCTAGCTCCGCCACTGCTTCAGTTCATTCAAAGAGAGTAATTTAACTGCTATATTTTCATAGACTGAATCTACAAACAATGTTACTATTCACTGTCTTTGGTTATCCCCTCCAAAATCAGATACTGCAAAGCTATGGAGTACTTGCAGTTCTGATCCTCACTGAGCTGCCACTGCTTGAATTGCTGTTGCTTTTCAGAATAAACGATGCTGAGCCACCACCTAGAGCACAGCATCCCAATACTAAATCATGTAATTTACAATGAGATTCAACAAACAGCACAAAAGTGCACATAATCAGAGAGAAATAAACAATTAGGCAATCAACTTTCATGACCAAAAATGGTCATGACAAACCAACCTTTAATCATAAAAATAGTGGGAAGTGGGAACCCCTATAGAAGTTGATAGGCCAAGAATGTATTGACCTCTTATGGTAAATTAACTAATTAATTAGCCAAGTGAATTAATTAAGTCAATTAACATGCAATAAGCGTGGTAGCACAAACAAATCACTAAGTTACTAAATGCAGTGTAAAATAAATTTTACATAGGTAATTTGTTTACAAATGGGGAAAACTTCCGAGGCAAAAACCCCACTGGGTGAATTTAAGGTCACCACTACGGAGAATCCATTATTATCAAAACAAGCGATTGCAAGTAAAGGAATCTCAGTACCTTATATTAACCTACAGTTGAACTTTTACCCCTATACACAATTGGACTTGTAATGTAGTGACAATCTCTCATTTCAATGCACGGCTCCAAGTACGTGACTATCCAATCGATGCATGGATCCCAGTACATAACTAACACATCAAATTGAGAAAGATGTTGACTGCAAAGTTATTAAGTTCATCCATACAATGAAGATCAAGAAGCTCCTTAGTTACAAAACCCTATGGCGTACAATCAGCTTCTTCAAGAGAAAGATGAACTAGGGCATATATCTCCGGTTACAATATGCTTGCATAAAACCTTTGCATCAAGCGAGACAACCCTTAAAATAATCCTTATATATGTCTAGGGTTGTGAGAAAAGAAAACCTAAACACATAGCTTGGATATGCGTTAAAACAGATCTAGAAATTTGAATTTTGTAATTCTTGATAGATAGGGTATCTGTCGAGCAGCTGTCGAGTATCGAGTTAAAATTTCCTTTTAAACCTTGATAGATACAATCTGTTGAGCTACTTGTCGAGATTTAAAATACAACACTTTTTCACTTGATTATTGGACAGATTTGCATGGCTTCAATATTTGGACTTGAACTCTTATTCCTTGAAGTATTAAACATATCCTAGATCTACCCAATTATAAGTAAAGTGCGTTTTGTCAAAGGATTAGCTAATTGTAAATGACATATGTTCTTAACATGATCCACATATGTCCTAACAATCTCTCCCTTTGGCAATCTGTGACAAAACCACAACAAACAAATGAAATATGAGAGAAGTCATAAATCACTCAATTCATACTCACTTGTTGAATAAAATAAAATCTACCCTAACACAAACTCTTGAAAAACTTTGTAAGAAGATAGTTCATGGCATGGAAGATTTTGACAACCTGTATTTCTGAAACACTTTAAACAAAACTCATCAAGGCATCTTAGTGTGAAACAAAAATAAAAGATTGCATATAATATATAAAAAGCATGTGTATAAAGAGAGAAAAGAAACAACACATGGAGAGATAGGTGAAAAATGTAATAACAACCTCAACAAATATATATAGATCAAATGAATACAAGGTTTGCTATCACTAAGTGGTCACAAGACCAATGTACAAAAAAATATATCTAAAGGAGAAAGAAAAGAAAATATACATAAATTCCACACTACATCCCTTATAACAAAAACACTCCCCCTAACAAAAATGTCCTATGCTAACTTTCCCCCTAAGTATATGACTACTCTCATACCCAAAACTACTTCCCCTTTTTGTCATGAATGACAAAGGACAAGTCACTGAGAAGTAGACATCTCTTCATCACCGGAAGAGCTAGCACCATCATCCTCATTAGCATCATCATCACTGGAGCCAGCATCATCACCCTCATCCTCTAAAGCCTGTGGAGATGGAGATGGAGACATGGTGATGCCACCCATGATAGCCTGTCGTCGTGCGATACGACCAACACGAGTGTTCACCTGACATAACTAAACACTGAGAGTGTCAAGGTGAGCATCCATGCACTCAAGCTATGCCATGATGGCATTGAGAGTCACACCACCTGCGGAAGAAGAAGGAGCGAAGGTGGATGGAGCGGAAGAGGCTAGAGGAGTCATCGTCTCCGTCCATGGCTGCTTTGGTCGAAGCTGGGCCTCACTCCGTCTAACGGACGCGTTGCTAATGGTACCCATGATGGTGAAGTGAGCAGACTCTGGATGACAAAGAGGCATAGCAAATGATCCTTGTGATAGCAAAAGGAAAATAAGTTTATCACGGGTCACCGTATCCTTATAGACATCTATAAGGGAGAGTATGAAGTGAGAGGAAAAGTCAATGATAAGGTCCTCAATGAGGGATAGCAAAAATTGAGCACGAGGCTCAAAAGTAGAATTATAGTGAGACAAGGGATGTAAAACAAGTGTCATCACCATATTCAGGAACCTCGGACCTTTTGCAAAGCCCAAGTAAGGGGTGTTTTGACAATCACCCCAAGATGAAGGTGTCTCACAAAAGAGAGACATGAGTTCGTCTTTGGACACAGTCTGCAGATGAGGATAGCCTGGGTAATCAGGATGTGATACCCTCGGGACGTGTAGCACATCGGAGATAAGCTCTAGTGTGACTACAATAAGTATACCTCAAATAGAAGTGAGAAAATGAGGTATGGAATAATCAAATCCTTGCATATTGGAGTAAAACTCCTGTATGATCACGGAGGGACAACTGACCGAGATATCACAAAGGGATTCCAAACCCCTACTGTTAATGACAGTGGGTAGATTAGTGTTAGAGAAATTCGAAAGGATAACATGGTGTTTCGAATGAATGCCACATTTAGAAAAGTTCTCTGAAAAGTTCTGATGGGCTTTATCATTACGGAACCTGACATGAGAGGGTGTAGGATCAGAAGAAGAAGATGCCCCGGAACGAAGAGAGTTTTGGGACAGAGTGGATTTGCGCTTGGGTGCCATGCGCAGACTATCCAAAAGAAAGAGAGAAAGAGAGAGACAATCAGAAAAGTACCAATCAACAATAATCTCAAAAAGAAAGAAAAGAATGGTACGTATGCATGAAAAATGCATGAACATGTGACATGCAACAATAAAAATATCATGGGCTTAGCCCAATCCAAACCTACCAGCACACAAGGTTTCAACATAGAAATCACACATCTATAATGCATGAAACATTGTGAAAATGCAAATGCGATGCAATGCATGAGCATATAGGATCATTTAAACATAACCCAACCCAATAATTTCACAAATAACTCAACAATTTTGAAAAACCCCAAAAAATTTAAAAAACCCAAAAACCTAGGTCTAAATGTATAAAATGCATGATAAAAGAGAGAGAAGAGATCATACCAGAGGAAGAAATCAAGATTTGGGCAAAAAAACAAGTGGGGAAGGTGAAGGGGTTGAGGGAAAAGTGTTTGGGAGAGAAATAAGAGAGTTTCTGTCGAGAGAGATTAGAGAGAAATGAGAAAAAAATTGCGCTGAAGCAATATATAGAAAGACGCATCTCAATGGATCGAGGAGTTATTGAGCACTAATTCTGGACAAATATATCTGTCGAGGTGCCGTCGAACGCAAAGAAACCTCGATGGGTCGAACAGCTATCAAGAAGCTATTGAGCAGACAGAAACTTTCTCGATGGATCGAGAATCTATCGAAAAGCTATCAAGACAAATTCCAGAAAGTTTCGATGGATAAAAAATGCGATAAGATCTGTCAAGAACAAGCAGTCCAAGGGTCTCGAGAGATAGCTATCTGTCGAGAACCTGTCAAGCTTGATAAAAACAGTTTTTCAAAGAAGAGAAAAACACAAAAATGAATTCAATCAAGCAAGCTACTTAACCAAAGGTCCAAACAACATTTTGAGCTCTCAAAAACATCTCTCAACCAAAAAAAAAAAAAAAAATGTAAAACATTTAGATCCAAAACACACACATACACTAAAAACGTCTAACCAATTTTAATATTTCAAAAACAAGTCATGACAGTTTAGTGAGCATACATTAACACATGTATTCCTTGTGATGGTCAAATCACATTATACCTGCACATGTATCAAAAGTAGCAAAGAATTTTGCGTGTTGTGTGTGAAAAATATCGTAATATTGCATAAGTGTTTACATGTTATGACGATTTGAGATACGAGAAAATCAATTAAACTCACACACAATCATAATTGCTTGATGGGGACTATCACCTTTGAAGTACATCCTATAACTCCCACATCTCCTAAAAACACACTTGCAACCATATTTAAAGAACTTTGTTTCTTTTTGCTTTTATTTTTCATTTGAGCATATCATGCATGGGCATATAAGAGAGAGAAAATAAAATACCTAATTATGTTAAGCTTTTGACATTGCACTTTTGCTATGCCAAAGCATATAGATTTCATTTCATGATTGGCGGGCAATAGTGGTGAGATGGTTATTTATGCATTTCTCTTAGGATTTTCTAGTCATTCCTGTAAAAAAGAGTGATACGAGTGTTAAGTACAAGAGATTACTTAATCTTAATCATCACAAACACAAGCCACAAAACTCACTTACTTAGTTGTGCATAGAGATGCTCATCTAAGTTACAAAAGATAAGTTTAGAAAACTTTGTTGCAATGGCCATCCAAGGTACACAAGTACCAATGTACACAAAACATATACTATTTTTGTATTTTTCTAATTTTTTGTATTTTTTTATTTTTATGTAAAACAAAATAAAGCAAAAATGAAAACAAACAAATAAAAACATGTTAAACAAAGTATAGCATAAAACTAGATGCAAATGCATGAGTAAGGAGGAGAAGGAGAGGAAATCAATCCATGGAGATAACACCAATGTTTTGACGAAGGAATTCAAAACGTTTGCTATCAGGAGGTTTGGTGAACAAATTAGCCTTCTGATCATCAGTGTGAATGAACTCAAGAGTGAGGGTACCATCTTCCACAAGCTCCCAATTGAAATGGTGTCGAATCTGTATATGTTTTGTTCGAGAATGTTGAACAAGATTTTTAGAGATATTAATGGCACTGGTATTGTCACAAAAGATGGTAAGATGTTCTTAATGAATATTATAATCAAGGAGGAGTTTTTGCATCCACAGAAGTTAGGTGCAGCAGCTACCAGCAGTGATGTATTCAGCCTCTGCAGTGGATAATGAGATGGAATTCTGTTTTTTGCTCTTCTAGGAGACAAGATTATTACCCACATAAAAACAACCCCCCGAAGTACTCTTTCTATCATTAGCATTCCCAGTCCAGTCTGCGCTAGAATACCCAGTTAAGACATCATTGGTGTCCTTGCTATACCACACACCGAAATCGGCAGTGGTTTTGACATACTTTATGATTCTTTTCAAAGTAATCATATGACACTCTTTGGGATTAGCCTGATATCTAGTACACACTCCCACACTGTAACTAATGTTAGGTCTACTAGCTGTAAGGTAAAGAAGACTACCTATCATGCTTCTATAGAGAGAAGAATCAACAAATTTTCCCAACAAAGCAACGGTGAGTTTTACATTTAGGCTCATGGGGGATCTAACAAAACTAGCAGATTTCAAACTTCATAAGTTTTTTAGCATATTTAGATTGAGATAGGAATATTCCTGACTCTTGCTGACAAATCTACAACCCAAGGAAGTGATTCAACTCTCCAATCATGCTTATCTCGAACTCGGCTTGCATGGGTTTGGAGAAATTATGAGCAAGTTCATCTTTTGTAGACCTAAAGATGATATCATCAACACAGACTTGAGCAACTATCAACTCGTCATCTTTCCTCTTGATGAAGAGTGTTTGATCAACCTTTGCTCTTGTGAAACCATGTGAGACCAAGTATTGTGTAAGCCGATCATATCAAGCTCTGGGTGCTTGCTTTAACCCATAGAGTGTCTTCTTGAGGTACAACACATTATCCGAAAAATGTGGATCAATGAATCCTTTAGGTTGAGCCACATAGACATCTTCTTTAAGGAACTCATTCAAGAATGTAGTCTTTACATCCATTTGGTAAAGCTTGAACTTGAAGTGACATGCCAAGGCTAGGAAAATCCTGATGGACTCCATACAAGCTACAGGAGCAAATGTCTCATCATAGTCTACTTCTTCCATTTGAAAGTATTCATAATCCAAAAGACGAGCCTTATTGCGGATCACATTTCCATCCTCACAGTCCTATTGCGGAACATCCACTTTGTGCCAATGATGTGCTCACATTCCGGTCTAGGCACTAGGGTCTAGACATTATTCTTTTGAAACTAAAGTAGTTCATCATGTATTGCCTCAACCCAGCTTTCATCTTGGAGAGCTTCCTCAACCTTGGTGGGTTCAACCTGCGACAAATAACAAGAATAAGACACAAAGTTAGCAACACATTTATCAACTGTACACTTTCTTAGTGTAAGTTCATCATATTTCACACAATAACTTGAGGAGGATGATTCAACTTGATCCTTGAGGAAGGTCATTTCTTACCATGAGATTCAGAATCAGGTGAAGTAGGTATGTCTGCTAAACCTTCTACAACACTTGGAGTACTTGGAGATGCAAGCTCTTGATCAACTATTTCTTGAACACCTCTAGGCTCAGGAGGAAGAATTTCCTTAGGTATCTCCTCACTAATTTTCTTAGAACTAGAGTCTGAAGCTTCATCAATAACAACATTGATTGTTTCCATCACCCTTTTTGTTCTCTTGTTGTATACTCAATAAGCCTTGCTAGTGGAGGAGTATCCCAAAAATATTCATTCATCGCTTCAGGAATCAAAATTTTCCACATTCTTTCTATCCTTAAGGATGAAACAAGTACTTCCAAAGATTTTGAAATACTTCACGTTTGTCTTTCTTCCTTTCAACAATTCATAGGGAGTCTTCTTAGTACCGGGTCTAAAATACACCCTATTAACCGTATGACAAGTAGTATTAACGGCTTCTCCCCATAAATTTCTAGCCACATTCTTGTTGTGCAACATAGCTCTAACTATCTCTTGAATAACTTGGTTCTTTCTTTCTACTACATCATTCTGTTGAGGAGTAATAGGAGCAGAGAATTCTTGAGATATACCTGATCTAGTGCAAAAGGATTTCATGTATGAGTTCTCGAATTCTTTACCATGATCACTTCAAATTCGATCAATCTTTAAGCTTTTCTCATTTTGTAGTCTTGTGCACAAGGCTTCAATGTGCTCAGAAGCATCTGACTTGGATCTTAGAAGAATGACCCAAGTGTACCTAGTGAAATCATTTACCATAACCATGATGTACCTCTTTCCTCCAAGAGACTTGGTTCTAGTTGGACCTATGAGATCCAAATGTAGTAGCTCTAAAGGTCTAGATATAGCTGATGTGAGTGCCTGGATGTTTATCTTTTTTCTATTTCCCAAGTTAACACGGTCCGCACACAACATTATTCACTCTGCTGTGCTTAGGTATCCCTAAAACTGACTCATACTTAGATACAATTGAGAGATGTTTGTAACTAGCATGTCACATCCTTTGGTGCCATAGGTCTTCATTTGGTAAGTGAATGCTATTGCACATAATATCAGCATCAGGTACCAATACATAGCAGTTCTCTAAAGTGCAAACACCACTAATGAGTTTCTTCCCAGACTTATTCAACATAAGGCATTTTCCTTTTGGGAATAGCACCATGAAGTCTTGATTGCATATCTGACTTATACTCAACAAGTTCACCTTCAGACCTTCTACATATAGCACATTTGCAATGTTTGGTAGTCTAGGTAAAGAGATAGTTCCCTTCCCTTTAATATGTGATTTGCTCCCATCACCAAAGGTGACATTTTCACCTTTCTTGGACTCGAAAACCTTAAGAGAGAGCGGTCTACGGTCATGTGTCGTGAGCATCCACTGTCAAGGTACCACAAACATGTATCCATTACCTTGAATGCAGACTTCATCATAAAGCATACCTCATGCTTAGATGAAAAATCTGTAGGAATGGTGTTTTCTCTCATCTTCCATTTATGAACAAAGCCTTTAACCTTCACTCTTCTTAGGTGAACTCCTGTGCACATTTTCATTCTGAGACAGTCTAGTTTCTTCTTTGTCACAATAAGATCTTTTTCAATAATCATCATGATAGCTTTCAAATAACTTTTAGACTTGCATTTTTTGAGACACTCAATCAAATAGAGATTAGAAAAACAAGATGTATTTGAAACAAAAGATCTTTTCTTGCCGATTGCAACAATGACAACAGGGGTCAATAGATCACACAGCAAAGATTAACCCTAATCAGAGTGTGCCCGTTCTGATACCACTTAATAGGCCAAGAATGTATTGACCCTTTATGGTAAATTAACCAATTAATTAGCCAAGTGAATTAATTAAGTCAATTAACATGCAATAAACAGGGTAGCACAAACAAATCACAAAGTAACTAAATGCAGCGGAAAATAAATTTTACACAGGTGATTTGTTTATGAATAGGGAAAACCTTCGAGGCAAAACCCTACCAAGTGAATTTAAGGTCACCACTCCTGAGAATCCATTATTATCAAAATAAGTAGCTACAAGTAAAAGAATCCCAATACCTTATACTAAGCTACAATTAAACTCTTACCCTAAAACACAATTGGACTTGTACTATAGTGACAATCTATCTTTTCAATGCACAGCTCGAAGTACGTGACTAACTAATCGATGCATGGATCCTAGTACGTGACTAATACACCAACTTCAGAAAGATGTTGGCTGCAAAGTTCTTTAGTTCATCCACACGATGAAGATCAAGAAGCTCCTTGGTCAAAAAACCCTACGGCGTACAAACGTAGCAACATCTTCAAGAGAAAGATGAACTAGGGCATATGTCTTCGGTCACAATATGCTTGCATAAAACCTTTGCATCAAGTGAGACGGCCCTTAAAATAATCTTTATATATGTCTAAAGTTGTGAGAAAAGAAAACCTAAACATATAGCTTGGATATGCATGAAAAACAGATCTGAAAATCTGAATTTCGTAATTTTAGATAGATAGGGTATCTGTCGAGCAGCTGTCGAGCATCGGGCTAAAATTGCCTTCTAAACCTCGATAGATACAATCTGTCAATATTTAAAATACAACACTTCTTCACTTGATTCTTGGACAGATTTGCATGGTTTCAATACTTAGACTTGACCTGTTGTTCCTTAAAGTGTTAAACACATCCTAGATCTACCTAATTACAAGTAAAGTGTATTTTGTTAAAGGATTAGTCCATTCTAAATGACATATGTTCTTAACATGATTCACATATGTCCTAACAGAAGTTAAAAAAACAAATATTTTTAGTACTAGTCCTAAAAAAAAAAAAAAAATTAAGCTAAACACTTGAATGGTAATGTCAACATGCTCACTCACTTAGCATGATTACATAAAGTCCGAACCATTGCCAAGTCTCTTCCACGAGGGTTATTATATTTCTCTTGGCAACTCCTTTAGAATTTGTTGACAATGTCAGCACATAGGAAGAATAGTAAAAATTAATATAATTTTTTGGATATATTGTGTATACTTTGTACATGAAAATATGACATTAGAAACAAGATACCTTTCCTCAAAGAAGTCTCCAAAATCATCTACAACAACTGCTGCATGAAATGTATCATGCACGTGGAATGCAGCAAAATAGTTCTTAATTCCTTTGTCGTCGTCCACATATCTCTCAAAAAATCAAAATCTATATAAAATTATAAATCAAAATTAATATTTTAATAATATTTTTCACTATATTTACACTTTTTGAAAAGAGTGACTTAGAGCAACCGCATAAGTTGATGCAAGGTTGTGCAAAATAGAAAAAGTTGCTCATTTTGAGCAAAAAAACACTCACATCAATAAGTGTAAAATTGTGCATTTATGCATAATTGCTATAGTAATCATACATATATGCACGGTTGCTGTAGCACTTGCATTTATTATTTTATTAATTTTTTTTCTCTCTCTTGTCTCTGGTGCTCTCCTTTTCTTTTCTTTTCTTTTTTTTTTTTCCTTTTTGTTTTCATTTTTTCTCTCTGCTTCTTTTTCCTTCTCTCATCTCCAGGGGCGGAGCCACATAGTGGCTTGGGGGGGCTGTGGCCCCTACAAATTTTTTTTTTTTCCCATTAGACTATGAAAAAAAAATAAATGGGCCCCCTCAACATTAGACAGCCGGCCCCCCTACCCATTTCTCACCCATTCTCCCAACCCTCAATCAAAAATTAGGAACACCCTCAGATTAAAAATATATATATATATATATATATATATCTGTTCTACTTTCAAGCAAAAAAAAAAAAAAAGCCCCAAAAAAATTTGAACTAAAATCTGAAAAAAAAAAAATTGTAATAGAGCCCACGGCGAGCCCAAGCTCGCTCACGGCAAGACCACAGATTCTCAACCAAAAAAAAAAAAAAAAAAAAACCAATACAGAGAATCAGAAATGAACCCATCACGTCGCTGGCAGAGAAATGAAACCCATCACGTCGCTGGCAGTGTTAGAGAAATCAAACCCCAATACTAAAGCAAAACAAACTCCAACAAACCAAACACAGAGGTGTTAATCAAAAAAAAAAAAAAAAACCCTTAATACACAAACCAAAACCAAACCCCAGCAAACCAAACCCAGTAACCCACGGTCACGTCGCCGTTGTCATTGCCGTAGCTCGCTCGTCGTCGTCGTCGTTGCTCGCCCGGTCGCCCTTCATCGCAGATCGCAGATCGCAGATCGGAGATCGCAGAATTCTCTGCCTCTGCTCCGGTGCTTGGTGCGACGGTGCTCCCTCCGGCCCTCCCTCAAGGTATTTCTCTCTTTTTCTTTCTGACTCTCTCAATCTCTCTCTTTATCTCACTGAAATGCTCTTTTTCACAGATCGTAGCGGTCATCGGAGATCGTAGATCGTTTTGCCTCTGCTCCAGTGCAGCGGTGCTCGTTGCTCCCTCCGCTCCGGCAGTCTGGCCCTCCCTCAAGGTTTTTCTCTCTGACTCTCTCTCAGTCTCTCTCTCTTTATCTCACTGAATGAAAAAATGAAATGAAATTTATGAAGGAGTCTCTCTCTTTATTCTTTATTCTTTAATAGCCTATTTGATCTTAGTAAGTCTCTCTCTCTCTTTTGAACTATGACTCTCTCTGATTGGCTGGCTTTTGCTTTTTTCCTATTTTTGTCTTTTTAAATTTGGCTTTATCTTATCCATTTTTCTTGGTCAGTGTGTTGGTGTTTGGTGAAATATTGATTGTCATTTAGTGTAATAAATGTGTTGTGATTTGTGATTGGCATTGCGAAATTTTCTGATTGTAGCTGGCTATTGTGATTGGGCCGCATGTTGTGCTTGTCTGTTGTCTGTTGAGTGGGGTAGGGAGGGGGTAGATGGACTATGGGCTCATGGGGCTGGGTGCAGCACAATAATTAAAGCAATGTAATGTGCAGCACATTACATTGCTTTAATTATTGTGCTGCACATGGAATGTATAATGTTCGGCTCTTTTAATGTAATATGTACAAAGGGCTAACCAATATAACAAATTAAAGCAGTATAATTCATGACAAATAAATTAAAGTAATATAGTTTATTGTTAAACTAAACAATAATAATTAAAGTTATATAATTAAATTAACCAATACATTATAAAAGACAAATTAATTAAATTATTTTTGTTTTTGTTTGAGGGGTTATTATTAATTAAAGTTGTATTAAAAATGGGTTGACCGTTTAAATTATAGTGGAAATTTTGTTTTTTTCTTGAGTATGAATAACATTCATATAACTAAGTAAAAATTTCTAATTAAAATTTTATTTTTTAAAATTCTTTTCAGGTTAATTTTTTAGTCATATTCTTAAAGCTAAAAGAATTATGAGCAAACGAAAAACAATTGATGCATTCTTTAAGAAAAAAGATGTTAGTAATTCAGAAATTAGGACACCTGTGGCTGTAGAAACAAATGTTAATACTTCAATGCCTAATGAACACCCTTCCAAATGTCCAAAACTTCAATTTGAAGAGATAGATCGTGATCCAGGATCACGTAAACTAATATGTGAATTTCCTATCAACAAACAAGATGAAATCCGACAAGCTTATCTCAAAGAAGGTCCATATCAACCTGAAAATATAGACTATCCATACAATGATGATACTCATCGTCGTCGATTTTAACCTTCATGGTTTGGTTCACATAAGGAGTGGTTGGAATACTCACCTTCAATGGATGTGATATATTGTCTACCTTGCTACCTTTTTAGTAAGAAACCAATAGGTCGTCCCAGATCAGATGTATTCATTTCAATAGGTTTTAATAATTGGAAAAATGTGAAAGATGGAATGAATTGTCCTTTAATTCGTCATGAAGGGAAAGAACCAAACTCCTCACATAAAATTGCTGTGAAATATTGCGAGGATTTAAAGAATTATTCACGACATATTGACAAGCTGATTGAGAAACAAACGTCAAAAGAATTAGAGAATAATCGGTTGCGGCTCAAAACCTCAATAGAGTGTGCTCGATGGCTAGCATTCCAAGCTTGTGCTTTTAGAGGTCATGATGAAAGCCTTGATTCAAAAAATAGAGGTAATTTTATTGAATTGATAAAATTCACATCAACTTTCAATGACAAAGTAGCTAGTGTTGTCTTGGAAAATGCTCTAGGAAATGCCAAATATACATCACCCACAATTCAAAAAGAGATTTTGCATATTCTTGCTAGTAATGTGCGAAATGCTGTTCGTGAAGAAACTGGGGATGCAAAATTTTGCATTCTTGTTGATGAAGCCCGGGATGAGTCGAAGAGAGAGCAAATGGCCATCATTTTGAGGTTTGTTGATAAAGAAGGTTTCATTAAAGAGCGTTTCTTTCATGTTGTGCATGTTAGAGACATTACTGCATTGACTTTAAAGAATGAGATATGTGCTGTCCTTTCTCATTACAACCTCCACATTGAAAATATTCGAGGTCAAGGATATGATGGGGCTAGTAACATGCGTGGTGAATGGAATTGATTACAAGCTCTTTTTCTTAAAGATTGCCCATATGCTTATTGTGTACACTGTATGGCTCATAGGTTGCAATTAGCTCTAGTTATAGCATCTAGAGAAGTAAAAGATGTTCATCAGTTCTTTGATCATTTGGTTAATATTATCAATATTGTTGTTGGTTCTAGTAAGCGTAATGATGAATTGCAACATGCTCAAGCAGAACAAGTTGAGAATATGTTTGCTTCTAATGAAATTGAGACTGGAAGAGGTGCAAACCAGATTGGTACTTTGCAACGAGCTGGAGATTCTAGGTGGGGATCTCATTTTCAATCTATTTGTAGTTTGATTAACATGTTTGATGCTACTTGCAAAGTTATCAACATTATCTCTGAGGAAGGGGCTAACTATAAATAACGCGGTGATGCCGAGGGAGTTTATCAGGTATTAACATCATTTGAATTTATTTTAATCTTGCATTTGATGAAAGAGATAATGGGAATTACTAATGTTCTTTGTCAAGCTTTGCAATAACGTTCTTTTAAATGCCATGCATTTAGTTTCAACTACAAAATCACTTATTCAAAAGTTGAGAGATGATGGATGATAGCCTTTACTTGCTAGTGTTATAGCATTTTGTGAGCAACATGAAATTGATATTCCTGATATGAATGCTTGTTACACTATAGGTCGAGGTAAATATCGTCGTCAAGATGAAGATTTAACAATGGAACATTATTTTAGAATTTGCATATTTACAGTTGCAATAGACTTTCAATTGCAAGAATTGAAAAGTAGATTTTGTGAGCTAACAACGGAACTTGTCATTCTTAGTTCAGCTTTAAATTCCAAGGATGCTTTTAGATTATTCAAAATTGTTCATATATGCAATTTAGTTAAGAAATATTATCCTCAAGATTTTACTGAACATGAACATGAACATGAACTTTTGGAGTCTCAATTGCAATATTATGAGCTTGATGTGATAAAACATCCAGATTTTCAGAATATGAGTACAATTTCCGAGCTATGTAGGGGATTAAAAATTTCAGGGAAGTCTAATATCTATTTTTTGATTGATAGACTTATTCGTCTTGTGTTGACCCTTCTAATTTCTACAGCAACTACAGAACGAGCTTTCTCAGCTATGAAGTTGTTAAAAACAAGACTTCGCAATAGAATGGAGGATGAGTTTTTGGCAGATAATATGATAGTTTATATAGAGAAGGAAATTGCAGGGAATTTCACTATAGAGATGATAATGGATGAATTTTATTCCATGAAAAATCGTCGTTAGGCATGATTTGATCTGGTTGATGACCCGACCTGACCTGAATAATGTTACGTGGTTTTTAATGGGAGATTTATTGAGGCTTAGTCCATGGAGTGGAGGCTTGGGCAGACAAAATTTTTGGCCCGTTTTGTAGCCCATTGTGAATCCTATGCGCAGGATATAAAAGCCGTTTTTTTTTTTTGTGATTAGGGTTTTGTCTTGTTGTTGGTTTTGAGAAAGAAAAACACTGTAGCCGCACATTGTAATTTTCTTTGATAATAGTGAAATCTCTACAACTCCGTGGACAGAGGCAAATTGCCGAACCACGTACATACTGTCTTGTGCGTGTGATTGTTTTTCCTTTGGCATTTTGTTTTCTCTATTTTTTTGTTTCTCACAGATTTGGAATTTTGGTTGAATTCCCAACATGTTCAAGTATATGATGATATATGAAAGTTGATAATTTTGTATCCAATAGACTTAAGAATTATATTTAGTATATCTCTGTTACAACCCGGCCCCCCCATGTATTTATTCCTGGCTACACCTATGCTCATCTCCTTCTGGCTTCAACCTTCGCCGTCTTCGTCACTAGCCTCACTAACTCCGGCCTTATCGTCCTTGTCACCGGCACCACTGGCTTCATCGAAACCCATTGAAGCGACGAGGTGATGAATGAACTGCATCATCATCAGTATCACCCAAAATGAGCGGTTTGACTTGGCAGAAACCTAGGTCGTCGTCACGACGTGAGTCAGAAGCTTGCCGGAGATCATGGTGTTGCTTATTCACAGTCCCACAATCCATTCCATTATCCAAGAAGAACAAGAAAACCCGGAGGAAATCATCACAGCCGTTGCTTCCTCTGTACCCGACCCAAAACCCGAAAGCTTTCGAGTCCCACCTGAGATTTCTGACAAGGAAGCTACTGTGTTTGACGTGAGGTTAAACTTGAGAGAGAAAGCTGGTTGTGGGTGTTTGGTTTTGGAGCTGAACTCGCAAGTTCTGAGTATGAGTTCTAAAGTGTTCACTGGTTTAATTAGCAAGTTTAAGAGGAATGGTTCTTCTTCTTGATGAGAATCAACAAGCATTCAAGGATCCATTGCATGTTCCAGTTGGGCCTATTACTAAAGCAAGATCCAAGAAGATCAAAGAAGCACTTAATGGGCTGATCCAAGAGATTTGGGTTGATTCTAACACTGGACATTCCAAGCTTGGCTCAAAGAAAGATGAAGGCGTAATAAATTTAATCCAAGCTATTGAGGGCTGATTTGGCTTAATTGGGCGTGATTTATGGCGTGGATTAATGGCTGATTGATTTTCCAGCTCCATATTAGTTAATAGATATTTTTCCTAGTCTGGAGCATCTATTTTTGGACTAGATCTACCTTAATTTTAGGCTTTTATTATTTAGATCGTTTTTAGCTATTTTTCCTATTTGAGATATGCTAATTTTAGACCAAATCAACTTTTATTTAGGGTTTTATTATTTAGTACGTTTTTTTTTTTTTTTATATTTTTCTATTTTCAGTCATGCCTTATAAATAGCATGCACTCATTGTAATAAGAGAATTATTGAATAAAAATCAGAAAAGGTGAGGCTTTGCTCTTCTTTTGGTTCTTCAAGAACTGTGAACTTATCAGGGATTCTTCCTTGTGGCGTTCAAACTTTATACCTTTGGTTCGTGATTCAATTATAATCATTGGGTCAAGGTGTTACACTTATACATTTGGTTCGCGTTTCGATTATAAACGTTGGGTCAGGGTTTTCTATCAAAAATCTAAATTTTAGCTTTCTTGGACAAGTATTCCAATATTTTTGTTGGGTCTCAAAGCGTGTCAATTGAGGTTCGCATCATTTGGTATTAGAGCACAGGTTCTAAAATCAGTTTTACTATCCCTTTATCATTTGTTTCCTGTTATCATCCTATCTTGTTCCTTTTGTGTTCTTTATTCCTTGTTCTTATTTTGTGACGTGCACTAGGTTAAAATTGTGCACCTAGCTTCCACAAAAAAAAAAAAAAAAAGAGCTTGTAAAAGAAAAAAAAAAAAAAAGAAAAAGAAAAAGAAGAGACTACAGAAAAGAAATAGAAAAAAAAAAAATTGTTTGTTGTTTCAATTCCCTCAGACCAAAATATTATTTTCTTTTGTCCTATTCCTTTGATTTAGTGTTTCTGTCATATTTTCTTGCCATTGGTATTAGTTTAAATACTACAAGTTGAATTTCTTGATCAAGTTTATTAGTTTAAGCAAAACTAAAAAGGAGAAGCTACGAGTGGAAAAAGGCGAGAGAGTGTGAGACTAATATTGGGAAAAAGCCAATTTAAGAGTGAAACACGAGTGTGAGTGACATAATTTGAGTGTAAACACGTGAGGGAGTGTTGTGAGGAATTATTTCTAACATTTTTTTTTTGTAGTTTCAAAATTATGTCTTCTAGGGGCGAAGCATCAAACAGAGGAGGGGAGGAGTCATCCATCATGTTGCAGGCTATGCAACAACAATTTGAACGTATGAACATGGTGTTTAATGATATTCGGGATCGAATGGATAGGCAAGACGC